>JBCJKH010052479.1:11319-32577 GCA_039877255.1 Loriculus beryllinus
TGGCAGTGTTCAAGGTCAGGTTGGACACAGGGGCTTGGAGCAAGCTGCTCCAGTGGAAGGGGTCCCTGCCCGTGGCATTGAATGAGCTTTAGGGTCCTTTCCAACCCAAACCACTCCATGGGTCTAAAACACCCTTGGCTATTCCTCACTGAGAAGGACATAAGGGGTGTGCAGAGATATTCACACATCTTAGATGTGATCATAAAACTAAGCTAAAGTCCTTCACTCAGGCTGGTGAACATCCATAGAGTGATGCTATCAGCTGTGCTCGCCTCCAGTGGGATGCGAGGGAATGATTTGGAATATATCCATGTTCTTCCCTGTTTGTTTTCTGTGTCTTGCAACCAGAGGCTTTGTCTGTTGAAATAACTTCTTATATTTGGGGTTTTTCCAGCAACAAACAACCAATACTGTAGAGGAGCCGCTTGATCTCATTAGGCTCAGTCTTGATGAGCGAATTTATGTCAAAATGAGGAATGACAGAGAGCTCAGAGGCAGGCTGCATGTAAGTAGAACTTTCAGAACACTACCGTGCTTATTCAGTGAAACACTGGGCAGCCTTTTTTCATGCACAATAGACTGTTACGCAAGCTTAGCTGTAATACTTGGTTCATTGCTTAAAAAGTCCGTTTAAGAAAGTAAGTAATTGTATCTCATGGTTAAAAGTGTGGACGTGGTTACAGAAGGTAAGTTAGAGATCACATTAGCAACAAGGGTTGAACCCTTTCTTTTATCAAAGGTAAAATGTAATTGGTGGAAAAATCTAATCTGTTCAGTGCTCTGATTGCTATTAAATGCTGCTTTAGAGTATTTTGTTTTTTCTTGTCTCCTGAATGATACCAAACAATTAATTCCACTGCTTTTGGGTTCCATTTCTGTGTTTGAAGTAAGTAGTAATGCTGCAGGCCTCTTGTGAAGTACCCTGAGGTCTCTTTAAGACTGAATTAAGGGTGGGATTATCATTATCAAGCAAGTATCTCGAGGCACACCCTATGAGGGTATGATGAGATATGTGCTCAGCTGGATTCTCTGCAGGTCTCATTTGTATAAGTGCTTTCTTCTGAGAGTTATATGTCTCTTGATGAGACAGATCTTTATTGTCAGTCGTCCTTCCCAAGTACTGTGCTGCATTGGCAAAGAGTTTCTCCTATGTTAACTGGTCCTCAGCTCCTTTGGGAACACAAAGATGAGGAGACATCCATGAAACACACGTAGTTTGCGACATGCTTTTGTAAGGTTTTTGGAACACGTGCTTGTTTTAAATCTTTGGAGCATTGTATGAATTACAGCTTTCATGGCCTTTAAGTTGGTCCCAGGCAGTCAATCCCAGGGGGCTGGACTGGCAGCAGCGAATGTGTAGCTGGTTTAATAGTAAGAAAGTGTGTCTGTCTCTGTTCTTGTATGTGTTCTGTATGTGAATGCTTCAGAGCTATTTCTTTTGAGTGTTTCAGTAAACGTGTCTTCCTTTTTTTGTATGCTCCAGAGTATCGTATTTGTTATTTGTTTCAAAATACAGCTGTAACTGATAATGGCTTTGTTTTGATACATATAGTGGCATATTTTGGTCAAAATCAGGCTAAGCTAATTATGTCTGAGAGTCTTGCTGGAATCCTTATTTAATAAGCTTCTGTTTGAATCCTGGAAGAAGTAATAAACTACCTTCCTTCCTACAGGCATATGATCAGCACTTAAATATGATCTTGGGCGATGTGGAAGAAACTGTAACTACAATAGAGATTGACGAAGAAACCTATGAAGAGATCTATAAGGTAAGGACTTGGTTTACTTTTAAAAAAGCTTTCTATGGGGATAAGCACTATCAGTTATATTGTTATAGTTTATTGCTATCTGCTTGATGACCCCACAGGAGTTTGGGGCAAATTGTTATGGAAGTACAAAGTATAATCAAAGGCTTGGTGTTTTATTGATTGCTTCAGCATGCCAGGGCGTTGTACATTTGAGCTTGTGTGTACTGGAGTTGTCTCTGGTGTTCTGTTAGGATTGTGTTTGGTCAGATGCTTAGGAGATGTTGTGTGAACTGCAGTTTTGTAAATGTAAATTTTTCTTTCCTTCTTCATAGTCTACCAAAAGGAATATTCCGATGCTCTTTGTCAGAGGTGACGGCGTTGTGCTTGTAGCTCCCCCGTTGAGGGTTGGTTGAAGCAACAGAGGATTTAACCTTGTTGGGAAGTTTCAGGCTTTTGGACAATGGTTCGTGTTTTGATCATGTGTTTCAAAGTTCTTTATGTTTTTTTTGTAGGCTGGTTTGGGCTGTTCTTTTGGGAAGGGGAGGGAAGGGGACCCGGTTTGTCTTGTGGAAAGTAGATGAGGTCAATTGAAGCCATGTAAACCCAACCTGATTCTCTCAGAACTGATATTAAGTGCTGTAAATTGCCTGCTTTGTCACATCAGTAAAAGAAGCCTTCATTTTCTTTTAATCTTTAATAGCACTGTCTGAGTTTTTTGCTTTAAATAAATTTGATGTCTCTTTCACATTTTGCTTGTCATGTTTTTATGTCGAATATGTTGTTAGGTGGTTCTGTGGAGCTAGTGCTGTGTTAAATTGTACTATGTAGCCTCACTTCCTGAGGAAATAGTGACTTTGTGGTGTAATTTCTGTCCTTATTAATACCTGGGTCTGGCAGATTGATATTTGTGGGGTCGGGGGGGCAGAATAATACCTAGATCAACAATATAATTTATGGCTTTTCTATGTTTGAGTTATTGATGCTTATTCTTGTAGAAGGGAAATAGTGTATATGTGTGTTTGTATGTATATATGCATCTTTCACTTAATATATGTAAAGAAGATGTGTAAAGAACTTTTTTACAGTGTTTTCATATGTTTTTATTGTGGCTTTGTTAAAAGAACTATGGTTTGCAAGGTCATAAGTTGAGACTGAGGTTGCTGCCTAACATGCTGTTGAGCTGCTTGCTGCATATAGTCATTTCCCACTACCTGTAGCCTCTTCAAGTTCTTGAATACATTAAACTCTGCATCATTGCTTAAGATGTTTATTAGTTACCTGCAGTGAAGGTGTGGTACAACCCTGAATATACTGATATGCTTCTGTCATGGTTTAAACCCAGCCACACAGCTTGTTCACTCACTCAACCCCCATTTCTTGCCCTCTCCCTACTCCCAGAGGGATGGGGAGGAGAAGCAAAAGAATGCAACTCCCATGGATTGAGATAAGAACAGTTTAATAACTAAGGTATAACACAAATCACTACTGCTACCACCAATGATAATAATGATAAAGGAAATAACAAGGGAAGAGAATACAGCACCTCACCACCCATCAACAGATAACTCACCCCACCCCACCGAGCACTGACTGATACCTCCTCCAACTCCCCAGAGCAGAATAAGCCCTTCCAGGCAATCCCCAGCCACATGCTGGGCATGATGCGCTGTGGTATGGAATACCTCTTTGGTCCGTTTGGGTCAGGTGTCCTGTCCCTGCTTCCTCCCAGCCTCCCCTCCTCCCTGGAAGAGCATGAGACTCACAAAGTCCTTGGTCAGAGTAAAACATTTGAGCAACTAAAAACATTGCTGTTATCAGTTCTGTTCCCAGGCTGAAAGTCAAAACACAGTGCTGCACCAGCTACTAAGAAGGAGAAAAAATGACTGCTACTGCTAAACCCAGGACACTACTGAATAGAAACAATTGTATTTAAGAACAAATCTTACTGTCTTTTTTTTTTTTTGTATCTGTGTTGTGTTCTACTGAAGAAGGTAAAGAGGAAGGGAAAATTCTGTCTGCAAACTGTTAGGGCAGCACCCTGCGAAGATCAACACAGCAAAGATGTGTGCGGCTTCATTATTCTATAGTAACAGGTGTGTTGGCTTAGCACTGTATAACTCTCTCATGCTTTCTCCCCTTCAATTATACCTCTTCCTGGAGCTGGTAGATGCAGCAGAGATCAGCCCCTGCTGTACTGTGCCTCAGTAATTTGTTATTCCATATGGTTGAGGTCTACAGCCTGACCAGAAGCTCAGTGCCTTACACAGAGGCGTGGGGAGTAAGAAGAGTATGTATCCCAGGTTAGATTTTGAACACCTGGCATCCTTCCATACTTGGTAAGGTCCCACTTCATGCTCATGTCTTCACTCCTGAGTGAGCAGGATTCACATTAACTCTTTGATTCCAGTAGGAGCAGCTAGCCTGCAAAGAAGCCTTGAGAGCTGCAGGGAGATCAGATTACAGCAGCAAGCCGTTGTCTTGGAGTTGAACTAATTGGAGTACTGTAGTCTCTGTCTTACCTGACTCAGCCTTTCAGGGCTATTCCTCCTCATTTAAGGCTGTACACAGAAGGAGGATGTGAATTAGGGGCAGCACTCAAAGTAAATTATGCAGTGGTTTTTTTGAGACTGTTTGTGCTGTATCAATAACAGTTGTATTCTTCCTCTCTTTTCTACCTTTTTCCATGTGTGTTTTGAAGTTGGCATTTAAACATTTGAGGTAGTTGGAGAAAAAGTGTATGTGTGTGTGAAGGAGAGCTAGGAAGAGACTTGTTCTAATTTTGAGTCCTTCTAAATGTCACCAGTGATTCTGCCCAACAGGAGAAAACGTGTATATACCATGGGAAAATTTGGCACTGCTTTATTTTAATTACAGAAAACATACAGAAAATATCCTGTTCTGCTATTTTAAAATGCTATAAATTGCGTGGCTTCCTGTCATGTCATATGTGTCATTGTTTAATGTGAGGTAGGGGGTGGGAAAGGTAGTTGATGTACTTTCTGCACAAATTAACTTCAGCAAAGTAATGGTTTGACCTTAATCCACAGGAAAGGAAGAGATAGGAAAGCTGTGTTTTTAATGCTTGGAAAAGTAAGGAAGAATCATAAATGCAGGAAAGGGAAAATACTTTTAAACACATGATCTCATTGTTACTTTTTTCACTGGTAATTTATTAACCCAGCAGATATTGACTGTGACAGTTTATAGGGCTTAGCCTCACTGCAAAAGGGCTGTGAGGTTTAACAGAATGAGCTTATTTCTGAGAGATCCTAGTATATAGAGATACTGGGTTTGACTTTTGCCACATTGTGGATGAGGGGATTTGCTATCCTCCCTGAATGTTGAGTAACTTTTGTTTTGTTCTAATGTTTTTTCTGTGCTTTTTTTCTTTTTATTCCAGTGACATATAAAAATGAATGGCTACATTGGAGGCAAGGGACAGTCTGCACAGCCAAGGGAGATGCAGCTTCTCCTTGGGTGTTTTGCAATTGAGAACTTCTGTAGGATGGCAGATGGTTTGGATGTTTGGTTTCAGAAATGTTGTAATTACAAACCTCATATATTCCTTGTAAAGTGGGGTTAGTTAAAATTTTCACACCTAAATAAATCCACTTAGGGCTGACACCTCCCTCAAATATTTGAGATCTGTTGGAATCTCAGTGAAGCCGCTCTAAAAAGTGAGATATGAGACGTCAGAAGAAATCTTTAAAACCTGCTGCTGACTTTTAAGAGACAGTCTTAATTTCAGTAGGGAGGGATTTGTTTGGGTTTTTTTTCCCTCAGTGTATGTTCAATGAAGATTTCTGGGATCAAGTTTTACATGCATTAATGCCACTAGTGGGCAAAAATTAGGTGGCTTAATTTCTCTCTTTACACATATGCCAGGGAAAAATAAGGTAAGGGAAACCTGCCTTTTTTGTTGTTAATCTATGACTTTCTTTAGCAATAAAGGGCAAGTTTCATGTGGCATCCTTTTGTATCCATTTTAAACGTAGATCTAGACCTCAGGCCTGGTGCACTGAGCAGTGTCCTGGCACAGTCAGCCTTCAGGACACTCACATAAATATCTGAATGTTTCTGGACAAGTAAAGATGCCCCACTGTCTTGGAAGAAGCTGTTTTGGCAAGATGTAGCAGCAGCTGTCTGGGAAACACCTTTCTTAATCTGAGTGATGGTTATGTCTGTATAGCGTGGTTGTGAATACATACTCCTCTTCCTCTTCTGTGTGCCCACCATGTGTTGAGGGCAGGGCAGAGGCCTGGCTTGCTTTCACAGGTTTTTGGGGATTTTTGGCACCCTCTCTTGAAGGCAGACTATCCCAGAGGGTTTCTTCCAGTCACCCTTAGCCACAGAGCTGGGAAATGAAGGTGCTGAAAAGGGGCAGGTGTGGAAAGGAGTGACTTCATTATTTCATTTCTGCTACTTTGTGCATGGATCTACCTCTCCCCAAAATCTCAGTCTATAACAAGACTATCTTTTAGTCCTTTGAGTTGCTTGGACTTTGCTGTGAAACATTCAAGGACAGAAGCTGAGGTACTTGAAAAAGAGCTGATTCTTTTATCTTAGTGTATCTGGTATCATATTCATATTCCCGGTTAAAAAGAGAGCTTTGTTTCTCTGCTGCTAAGGAGGCTTTGGGAGTGTGGTGAGACTAGACTAGTAGTTTCTGATGTGTGTTTCTCTGATCCCACAGTAGTATATGGTGGGAGCTCAGTTGCTGTTCATTTGGTTTTTTTGAACTACGTAATTTTGTTTAAATTGTACATTTTGTAAACTGACTTGAAGAGTTAATAACTGGTTTAATACAAACTTGTAAGAACATAGTCCAGGTTAAAAATAAAATTAACAGCTGTTGAGACCAACCTGAGTTCAAGGCCTCTTAGTATTGTCTTCATGAAAAAATAACTGTCCTTATTAGCAAGGGTTTGGGTTACAGGCCATTACGTGATTAGCAGGATCACAACTGCAGCAGAATGAACTGCATGTCAGCATGGTAATGTGCTTACTTCCCAGCATTTCCGTGAGCAAATAAAACTAGAATGCAGAACTGTGGTTTGTTCTTGGCTCTTCTTCCCTGGCCTTCTGTGAAAACAAGCTCTCATCTGGCAAACCAGGTAGCTAGTACAATTGCTATGAACTCAAACTGTGAAGTAACTGGGTATAAGGAAAAGAATTCTTGCTTAGACACGCACTCCTAGATTTGACTACCTCGTTTTTAAGGCAGATGTGAATATGCCCTAGGGGAGGAAGAATGTGGTGTTTTTTCCCCTGTATAACCTAGTTCTTCAGAACTGAGTGTCTAATGCTGTGCCTTTTGTTTCTTTTTCTCTTTCCAGTCCTTCCTCCAGTGCTGGTTCCAAGGCACAGTGAGTACAACCCTCAGCACAGCCTCTTGGCCCAGTTCCGCAACCTGGGACAAAATGAGCCCCACATGCCACACAACGCTACTTTCCCAGACTCTTTTCAGCAACCCAATAATCACCCGTTCCCCCACTCGCCCAACAGCAGCTATCCAAACTCACCTGGAAGCAGCAGTAGCACCTACCCGCATTCTCCAGCCAGCTCAGACCCTGGAAGTCCTTTCCAGATGCCAGGTACAGTCAACGTCAGTTTTCCTTCAGAAGGGAGAAGGTGGTTGGCCATCTCTGGTATTATGATTTTTTTGTTTAATAATACCAAATTATCAGCCAACAGTTATGTTCAATAGCGAGCTGAGAGATGCAAGGTAATAATGACTATGTAAGTGCTTTCTAAGTATTTTAATATCCTGACACAATTAAAACATTACAGTAAAACCTAGGGGACGGGGGAGAGATTCAAAATGTTGGGGACCAGTTAAACAGTTTAGCCCACAAAACATAGTGTTTAATGAACAAGAAATGTAATGCTAGAGAAAATTGTTGCTTAGGAAAGAGATCATTATAAATTTGTCACAGAGCTTTATTTCTGCTGAAGAAGGATGTTTCTCAAGGGCATCATGCTGTTGATACTTGATAAAAGTTCTTCATATAAATGGAATTTCAAGAAACGAATACACTTCAACTAAAAACCAGTTCCTTAAGGCCCTGAAAAGAAATCTCCAGGCTGTTTTACTTCCTAAAGTCAAAGAAGTAACAATCTTTCTTTGTTGACTGATGTCCATAGAAAATTCTGTGAAGCTGTCTTTTCTTAGTCTTTGCACGTGGGTGGATTAAAGTACTACAGAAGCAGTCTGAGACAGGTTTCTTTATCAAAATGCTAGGAGAAAGATGCCATGCAAATACTTACTGATGTTCTGTTTGCATGTTTTATTTGGGGGCTGAGGGAGGGTGTGTGTAAACAGGGCGAGAGACCTGTGAAAATCTGTTTCCTATTACATGAAGTTAACATCCTTAGATGTCTACAGCTGATAGTTGTTTCTCTTTAAAATTTTTCTCTTGTGAGTGGAGACTACTGAATTTGCAAAGGCAGGAGGGAAGGAAAGAGTTTGTGTTGGCTTTCTAACAAATGTGAAAAGTTGTTGCAAAGTCGGCTGCCTTTCCTTCCTTTGTTTCTTAATATGATTGGAGTGATTGGGGCTCATCCAGCAGAGATAAAGGCTTCTCTAAGAAGGTCTTCCTGGGCACTGGCTTGTGGAAGTTCACTTGGTCTTTGAGGGTCTGTACTGCCTACATGCCCATAAAGACAAGTCAGCAGCTGCAGTGAAGAAATTGAATTAGGGGGGAGGTCAAGATCCTGATGTCTTTGGTGCTTAGCTCTGTACAGTTATTAGTCTTATATTAGTAGAGAAGGAAGCTGAGTTTTGGAAAATACAAAAAAAAGAAGCAACACAGTTATCCAGAGATCTTGAAAACTTTCTAGATAGTGGCTGATTTATTGCCTGTGCATCACTAACAGTATGTTTGCACACACAAACATTTTAGGCTTAGTGAAGCACAAGACTTAAACTCCAGTGCAGATTGTTAAGCTTTTAATGCACCCTTGTTATCATCTCCATCTTTCTCTGCTGCTCATCATCCAATTGAGGGTATACACATAAGGGAATTAGGAGGGTACCTGCCAGCATTAAATGTAAAGCTCTCAACGGATTGTCTGATAATAAGTAGTTAATAGATTTCATGAAAACCAAAAAAATCCCACACAAAACCCCTGCCACCCCACAAAACCCAGTGCTTACAAAGCAGTGATTCTCCTGCCTTTTGTTGATTGCCAGTTTGATTTTCAGGGGTTTAGAGGCCCCTGTGATTATTTGCTGTGGTAGTTTGCCATCAATTCTCTCAGTAATGGAAGTAAATGTGGGATGAGCAGCAGCCTTGTTTGCAAGAGATAGTACAGTGGTAATCTAATCTCCCTTTGCATAAACCTTTCTGCAGTTGATTTGGAGGAGAGTGTCCTCTGGTGTAATGGAAAATGGTGACATTGGCAACTTCCTGCAACTTCTAAGAAACCATTTGGGAAGCTTTCCCAGAAGTGAATAGGCCGCTGAAGAGCAACTTGAGTACCTGTCTGGGAAGCTTCAAATAGGGCAGTGTGTTAGTGAGTATAGTCATTGTGCATGGGCTGGTTTTATGCTATTGATTCAATCCTGAACAGGTCAGTAAAACCAGTAAGAGACACTAACAGATAAATTCCAGACCAAGGTGACTACTTCTATAGAATCTGGCTTCCTGAGCACTCTACTCATCCCAATGTAGGGAAATAGAGCTAACACTTTGCAATGACAGTAATAAGGTCTTTGGATATATCTGGGATATTTGCACGTTTTCCTAGTGAAAGCATCTTTGCAACAGGAAAATTCAAACTGGAAGTTTTCTGCTCCAACTTCTGCTCACATTTACCATATCTGATATCTGCTTCTGGCCTGGTGCTGAGACCTTTGTGCCTTAATGTCCGTATGTCACTGTCAACGAAAAACTGTGGGTTGGAAACACAGCTGAGCTTTCTTTTGTGTCTTGACAGGGGTGAAGTGACTTGGTTTTATTTCAGTTGTGCTTAATATGCACAGTAATTCCTTGCTTTCCTGATTCAAGGTCTGTGATTGCTTTCTCAGATTTCTGGTGGGTGGAAGTTTATAGCTGAGTCAGGCTGGAAGCATTTCCAGGCTTAAACTGTTTATGTAGGTATGTAACTATACTTTAAAGAGAGGAAGGACTCGTGTATATTTACTTTTCTATATTTAGCTGATACACCGCCTCCTGCTTACCTGCCTCCGGAAGATCAGATGACACACGATACCTCCCAGCCAATGGATACCAACATGATGGCACCTGCAATTCCCCCTGACATACACAGAGGAGGTAAAAACACTTCCTTCTTGTCTTCTGCTTCACTTCCTAAAAGTAAGAGCTTTCAGAGCTTACGTTTAATAACTGAGTTTCAATTTTGGGTGTGTTTTATGAAAATCTTTATTAAAAAACAGTCATTAATTATTTCTGTTGCTGTAAGGGATGAAACAGTGAATCTGGAGATAAAAAATTATAAATGTTTATTTAGGACAAGTAGCTATCAAATGACTCATTAAAAATGTAAACTATATGGCGCTTATTACTTTCTTACTCCCAACCAATTCAATGACTAAAGTAATTTTATGTTTTGTATCTGGAACTTCCACTAATCCCCAAGCAGAAGGAATCCTCTCATGCTGCATGTTTCTGCTTGTGATGCTGAAATTACAGGTGTGCAAGGAAAGGAATCTCTTCCTCTGTTATGATTACATTGATTTATTGGGATAATGCAGTTAATACTATATAAAGGCTGCTGAATTGTGGATGACAGTTGATATGGTAATGTATAACTCTAAGCAAAGATTAGATGGATGCTAATACTGTCAGTTATGTAAACACTCAGAGACATTTTACATGGGCATCTGGAGTATCTGTATTTTTATCTGTGAGACAGTAAATCTTATAAAATTGCCTTTTCTTACTAAGTATTTGTCCCGAATTCCAAACTTCAGTATGCTGTGCTTTTAACAATTTACACTCTTGGTCATAAGGGTGTTGGAGGGTTGTGGGTTTTGATTTTTTATTTTTTGTATTTTGTGTTGTTCCATGCTATCTTCCCATTTTTGTTCCATCTTTGAGTCATGCAGTGACGGTACTTGGTTCAGAATTCAGAGCTGTCGGCCTGTGGTGTGGTATTGCCATAGATTTCAAAATTTGTATTAAAAAACCCTGTTGCTTTATGTGCTATGACACAAACATCTTTTTACACATTGCTTTTTAAAGCCTTTGCAGCCAACCGTGACTGCTGCCTAAAGGGTTTAGTGCATTCGTTACATTGTGAGAAATAGACCCTTTAGAGAACACATAAGCTTTACACAGTTGTGGCCTGTGCCAAGAAGGAGCAGCAAGCTGGGTGCTGTGCCAGAATGATTATCAAGATCACAAGTGTATGAAAAATTTAATTGTTGTTTGATTTTTTTTTTTTTCCTTTTAACTTGTTTTGTTGTGAAGATTAATATCTGCCTTCAGGAAGTATATTTGCCCTCTTAGAACAATTTGGATAACTTTTGTATAAGTCTACTCTTTGCATGGAGTGAGTTTTACATATGATAAAACCCATCTGTAGCATTTCCATTTTCCCTTGGCCCCATACACTCTTAAGTGTGTGTATGGGCCTTGCTGGCTTGAAGTACATTTATAAATGTTTATGCCTAATTGCAGTCCTTTGCATGTTTGTCCCTTAAACAAAATATACAAGTATTGTAGAATTCCTGTATTACATGGCGGTTGATAAAAAGAGAAGGGTTTGCATTTTTCTTCTTGCTTTTTAACATTTCACTATCTAAAAATAAAACCTATGGCTATTAGCATTTTTCCCTCCCAGTAGTTTAGCAAATGGATTTTCATCTCTGTTCCATCATTTAAACAAACTGACCGACCCTTACATCTGTGTGCCTTAATGTGTTTATTATTCATGTATTTCTTCTGGAATTGCACTACTTTAAAAAGATCTGCTGCAGGTTGTACAAGAAGAGCTTTTACTATGAGCTTATTGCAGCGTTTTAGTTGCAGACTTTATAGAAGCATGTTCTTCATGGTGATTTGTTAATCTTAGAAGATTTGATTAAATAAGCTGCATCCTGTCAATGAAGTTGGGTGATTTCCATTGTTGGCCCATGCTGGGAATAGAGAGACTGAACGTACCTGCTCTACATAACTTAAAGCAAATGTAAGGAAGTTAGTATGAAATCTGTGTGAGAGAGGCATGATTAATTCTGTAAGAGCAGCCAGCTGGCAAGATTCCTTTCTGACTTTGAGAACTGGGACAAAGCTGCAGCTTTGATAATTTGATAATCGTCATAGGAATTAAAAGGGTAGTAACATCTTAGTAATAATTAATTACTGGTGGGGTTTTTTTCTCTATATTTTTTGTTTACAGTGACATGAAATTATAGACAATGCAAGGGTATCAGGAAAAATCAGCTCATTTCTACAATGGTTTTAAGGAAGTTATTGGTCAGCAGTAGACACTGTCCTCAGAAGTTTGGCACAGTGATAGCACAGTGTGTTATCCTGCTCTTGATTGTTTGCCACCTTTGTATCTGCTGGATTGCGGGGGGGACTTCTTGGTTTTTGTTTTGCATGTGTCAGAAAACTCATAGTGGTGTGATCTGTGAACAGAGGGAAATATGAACTCTAGTCTTGGCTCGCTGATTTCAGTGAAGATTTGGGGCTGGGAGAAGAAAATCTGTGGCCAGAGAAACAAGTTTTCTTGTAGTGCCAATCTGGTTTTCATTTTAGCACTTCAGCTTCTAGTTGGAACTTTAATCTGCAAAGTATCTTTAGCAGCAAGTCCAACTGTGCTAGGCTTAGCAGCAAAATAGTCTCTTTCATTTAAAGTAAACCACATAAAGCAACCACATCCCTTCACTAGCCTCCTTTTATTTGGAGGCAGTTTAATAATTTGTAGCTGTATTTGTCACTTGAAAGAATGTGCACTGGGTGGAGATGTCTGAAGAAACCTATGCTGTTGTTGGACACCCACAGGGAAAGAAACTCTTTGGTAGACCTTTGGTATCATCTGGAGAAATTGTACCGTGTCCACAGTCTCAAGTGTTACATCAAGACTTAATGTGTTTCTAGAACTTGATGGGTGGAAGTTGTGAACCAGGAATTTCCTGTCGGCATTCTGCACAATTCCCAGCTTCAGTGAGGAGCTGCTTGTTTTTAGGGTGGGAAACCATGTTCCAGGAAATCCTTGCTATTACTCAAGAAGTAGTTCTTTTGGTGATCAAGAGTTGCAGATTTTGTGTTTGGTAGCACTTGATGAATAAAGTATTCTCATTAAATAATGTCTTCCTCTATTTCATCAGCTCTTCAGCCCAGCATAATTGTTAGGATCCTGCACGTTATACTGTTGTTCAGCCTTCAATCCCAAGTGTTATCTATTTGTACTGAAGGTGTGCTTCATGCGTGTTCTGCAGACAAATGTCTCTCTCTCTTAGTTTTTGAAGTCTACTACCCTTCTCTCGAGAAGCTCAGGAGAAAGATTTGTGCACACCCTGAATGCTGAAAGATTGATCTGCTAACTATATATATTTAAGCTACCTTGCTATGCTTCTTTGTACCCAAAGTTATAAATGGTCTCTTGTACAATGGTGTGATGTTATTTCTCCCTGACACTATGCAACTTGCTGAGGAAACTTCGAAGGATAAAAGAGATTTATAAAAGATAGAAGCAAAGACAGGCGGCCTGGGAAGAATTCAGGGATGTTGTCTGGGAAGCTGAGGACCAGGTTAGGAAAGCTAAGGCACAGTTAGAATTAAACTTGGCTAGGGCAACAGGAAGGGATTCTATAGTTACATTGCAAATAAAAGACAAGGGACAACATGAGCCCTCTCTGGAAGTTATCTGGAAAACTGGCTACCCTGGATTTGGAGAAGGCTTAGGTTCTTAATGACTTCTTTGCCTCGGTCTTCACTGGCAAATGTTCTGACTGCACCACCCAAGTCTTGGAAGGCAGACATAGGGACTGTGAGAATGAAGACCTTGGGCCCACTGTAGGAGAGGGTCTGGTTAGAGACCATCTTAAGAACCTGAATGTACACAAGTCCATGGGACCTGATGAAATCCATCTGTGGCTCCTGAAGGAGCTGGTGAATGAAGTTGCTAAGCCACTGGCCATTATGTTGCAACGCGCGGGGCACGGACAATGCTGAGACGATCAATGTGATCAAGAGATTGCCAATTTATTAGACAAAGTGCTCCCTTATATAGGGGGTTGTTAGTATAACTACATTGATCTGGCAATTGCTAATTGGATACCTTAAACCTTAACAACACTATGATTGGATAACATCATTCTGAGAACTCGGCCTCTGAGACAGCTGAGTCATGGTGAAACATTGCTTCTCAGTTCTCTTTCTCACCGGCTTCTGCATCCTTGCAGCTGGTATTTACTTTACTCCCTTTATCCACGGCGGCCTTTAGTTTATCTCGTTCTCACGTAAGCTGCCTAGTACCAAGGCCTCTGGATTGCTCACAAAATGTCCGTTGTCACACAGCCAGTCCACACTTCCTTCTGCCCTTGCCTTAGGGTGTGGCTCCACCAACCTATTTCACTTTCACATTTTCTGATGCCTCTCAACCTTTCTGCCTCCTCCCTCAGTTCAACAACTTGCCTGAGCAGATCATTTATTCGCTCACACCGCACACAAGCGGTGTCACTGTCTCCCTTCAGTACAAGTGCCAGGCTCAGGCATTCACTGCAGTCAGAGACCTGCACAGCCCCATGTCTGCAGGAAGGCTCAGTCTGGGTACCCACATTATTCAACACTACAGCACGGTAAAGCTCAACATGCAAGAACAATAAGAATGCAAATACAAACATTATCTACTAAAAGGTATAATGACAAGGCTGCCTCAAAGATAGATTTTGTGCATTTCACTTTGCATCATGCAAGTGGGACTAAGCCTTCAAACACTCTAGAGAGATCATTAAAAACATTCACTTGGGACAGCAGCTTAACTCCCCCGCACAGGAGAGAATTAATGAAAAGATGGAAGTTCACTTTCATCACAGCAGAACCTCTCCATAGGCAGCATCTCCACAACAGACAAAATCCAGTGGTCACTCTGAACCCTCTCAGTCTGCAATTTTAAATCATCTCTTTAAATATAAATAGCTTAAATCACTTGATCCTCCATTGTATAGAAGAGGGTCTTACATGGGAAAAAGAATTACACCAGAGAGAGTTGAGTGAAATGAAAAAGTCATGTAAGAACTGGGAGGGGGCTGTGGAGAGAAGCCAATTCAATTTCACTGAAAAGAATCATAATTCCTGGGTTTTAGTGTCCTGGTTCTCAAAGACATAAGAGTAAACAGAGTTTCTTGTCACATGTCGACAGCTAGGTGCAGAACACTGCTTTCAGCCCTCCTACCCAGGAGGAAATGCAACTCAAATAAGTACAATCACCTTATGATTAAGAAATACTCATGACTTGTGAATTCTGGAATTAGAAATACTCTTTCTGTACCTATCATGGACAGATGTATTATTTTGTATTTATGAAACCTTATTCAAGCACCAGTTCTGTATAAACCAGAGGAAAACTCAACCACTGTCCCAAGAGATTAAATAAATAAATCATATGCCTGATCAAAATATGACAGGATTACAGGAAAGGGCTCCCCTGACTACCGTGCAAATAAACAGCATTCATTACAATGTGCTGTAGCTCGCTGCCTTAGAGTTACTGAGTTCAGAGTAAGGGAAAGTAACTTGCATGAAGTCCCACAAGATGCCTCTGACAAAGCTGGAAATGGGATTTCGTATCTTCTCATCCCAACCAAACAGCCTGTAAGACTTTTCATTTCCAATTTGCATTGTTTGGCTGATGATTTGACAGGCTGATGGAGAAAAGAGGGATGTGAAGGAAAAAAGAAGAAACATGCTGTAATAGGAGAAGGCAGCTTTTAGGAAGATGAGATACATAAGGGAGATGTTCAGGAAGAGAAAGAAGATGAAGGCACAGTCATTACAATTAAGTGCACCAAATTATGTTGCTCAGAACTTCAGCACATGCAGCTTCTGGAAGCAGATCCTGGCACAACTGTAATGGAAAGGTCCAGACATGAAGCTAACATACCATTAATCCACAGCAGACAGCTCTACTATATTACTCCTTAATTTTAATAAGTGAAAACTCCAGTCACTTGCATTTTCAGCATGGGATGGCTCTAAAGCTAGCAGGCAGAAGGGTATGATATCATTTGTTGTTGCTTACTCAGTCAAAAGAGTGGGTGGATATGTTGGAACATCAGCACACCTGGATGCGCTGACAGCCAAGTGCCGCCAGCTAGTTGAGTAAAAGAGGTAGTATATTGCTTCTATTCCTCATTTCTCACAATAAGATCTTGTTTAACTATACAATGGAAGGATTTTTTCTCCCAAAAGCTCAAGTCTGCAAGCAGGAGAGGCAGAATTTTATCCCAGTTGAGATGCTGCATTTCAGAGACCCTACTTCACAAATGTCTTCTTATAAGCTGGAAAAGTTCAGCTTAAAGGAGCCAGCCTTTGTTGGAGCTATCCAGCAAGCAGACCTAGGACAAATCAACAGGCCTATTTTCAGGCAGGGTCAAGATTGCTGTAAGAGATAGGAACAATACATACTTTGAACAAACTGTGTATTTTGAAATTCCTTTTATCATGGGTAGATGATAATGGTACAAAAATGACTTGGCCACATTTCTCTTAACAACTTTCTGGAGGTAAAGCTACCATTAATGTGGCCAGTGGTAATGGACTGCAGGTAAACCCTTCTGGAAGTTACAGAAGCAGTGACAACCCAAAGCTGTTGCAGGTATTCCAACAGCATGTAGGGATTATGACCAACACTTTATGTATGATTTTTAGTTATGTGCCAACAGACGTCTTTTCCAGTTTCTCTTGAACGCAAAAAGGAAATGGGCTGCAGACCCAGAGGAATGGCTTAAGTAAACAAGATATCAACAGCAAAGCAACACACTTGGCGCTCAACATTCCCAGCAAGTTCAACAGCTGCTGAGATTCTCCCCTTAGGATTGTTCAGTCTTCCTTCTGTCTGCCCTCCTCTCACTGGTAGCCAGAGCTTATCAGCACATCTGCAGGAGAAAGAATTCTGAATGAGCCAGGGTCCCTCAACAAGGTATTAGCTTGTCCTCAGTCATTTAGAAATGGTTTGTGAGCCCAGAAGAAGGGAAAGTAAGTTTTCACTTCTCTGGTTAACTTCTCCTTTCCCCGTTTTGGGCATTTAGAGCAGCCATCGGCAAGAGATTCCTTCAAGAAAGCTTTCAACAGCTCTGCAAGCCTTCAAACCTCCTATTGCATTGCCCTGGCCCTCTACATTACCAGTGAATAAAGCAGGCAAATTAGAGCATTAACAAAAGTTACTAAGGACGTGATTTTATTTGTCTTGCTGAAACTGAGACTAGAAACTGAACTGAATGTTCATTAGTTATTTCACACAAGGATTGTTATGCAACTGGATATTCTGCTAACAAAAGAACTTTTCCCTTTCACTCACGAGAATATTCTGGAGAAAGATGAGCAAAGTAAACCAAGGTTCTCACTTGCTGGGAAAATCTGAAGCAGCTTTTGCAGTAAGGACTTCAAGATGCTTACTTTTTCACTCCTTTCCATGCCCCAGAGCAGCCAAAGCATAGAACTCTTTCAATGCCACTGCTGAGAAAGCTGCCTCTTGCAGCACACCCAGTCCATGCTTGTGGGATGGCACGTGCACATGAGGGGAACTAAAAAAGGCTTGGGAGAAGACTGTGCTAGAACAGCCCCAGCTCTCAGAAACGGCTGTGCTGGGAACTCCAGCACTCAGGTGCTGCTTCCCTGAACAGAGCTGCTTTCAGTAAGGCTTTGTCTTTTGTGTAATTACGTTTCGGCAGCTTGCCAGAGTTCAGAAACTTTCAAGCACTCTTTTCAAACCTTTGGACTTCTAAATAGACTGTACAAGTCCCAGGATGCTATGGTAACATCCCAATTGAAACCCACTACAGTCGTTAGCCTCTGCTTGCTGAACTCAGGCAAAGCCAAACGTGCACAATGCAGAGAGAGCCCTGAGTCCTCAAGAAGGACAGAAGAGCTTGCCAAGACCCCGTTGTTGCTCTAGCAGGTGCCACCTTTGGTTACCATGCAAAGAACTGAATGAGTTCACAGGACCCCTCCTCTACTAAATAGAAAACAAGGAGCTTGGACTGTTATTCCTTAAACTCCAGCATTACTGCTTGCATTTTCCATCAAAAGCATGATGAAGGGAGCAAATCACTTTGAAGGCTTATCCTGCTTTTCCAGTGTGAACAACTTCCCACACACACACACAACTTTTCTTCTCAGTTACACAGGTGTCTAAGTCATTAAAACAGAATCAAGTGTCTTATGGTAGTCTCAAATGCAAAGTTGCTATTAGACACTATATCAAACTGACTGAAACATCTGTAGAGAGAAACAGCACAGAGGACCAGATGTCAACATTATGGGTATCTCAGGGTTCATTTCCTCTTGAAATACACTCTGGATCAACTCTAGGCTGGTCTCACAGGCTGAATGCTCATTTGCAGTTGGAACACATCTTCCAGTTCAGTTCCATCTGAAAGGAACTCGGGTCATAAGCTCCAAGACTGCTTCATGGTCTGAACCAAAGCACAGTAAGTAGGGATAATCAGAAGTATTAGGATTAGAGACTGTGGTACAATAGGTAACAAAGAATTAGCTCTAGCAATGGAAAACACTGACATTCAAAAGGCTTTAAAACCCAGGCAGTTTCTGTTGTTAAATAACTCATCCACACACAAAGCATCCCCAAGTGACCAATCCCACTTACCCCAAGGCTAAGATCTAAAACAGCGAAGTGAGGATTACCTTGCCTGGAATGAGGCCCAAGAGGGAACACTTATAACTGTACATACACCATCAGGAAAAACAAATCCCAGTTTCACTGCTGGGATGAATAAATTACTGCTGCAGGAGTGCAGTTTAATTTTATTCTTCACCTCCTGGTTTAAGTGTACTACACTACTTGCAATATTCACACCAATCACGGGACTGTTTCCCTCTTTGAAGGTAGCAGAGAAACATCAGCATTCCTCAATTCAAAGCTGTTTTATCAAGTGCTTTGACAAATTCCACAGATATTAAAATTTGGGACAATGAAGTGAGCCTCAAGGAAACCACCATCATCCTCTAATGAAATTAGCTGTGCTCTTTAGGTACTTCCTCTGAAATGCATTAGTAGTGTTAAGATGAAACAGATGCTGAAAGTTATTCCTGATGACTGGCTTTAAGGAAAAATCCTTTTTCAACAACTAGGCAGATAGGAAATCATTAACACTCAACATTTTGGCGAGACTTGGGGACATAATACCACAAACAGACTGGATTTTCTGAGATCCTTTCTGTCTCACCCACTCAAGTTTATTTCAGCTGAAGGGTGTGGAAAGAGGGAAAGGAGTGACACAGATTTTAATGATTTGTTTTCAGGCTTCTTGGTATGGGCTCAGCAATTTCTGTATTCATGGCAGACTTAATACAGGTGGTACAGAGATTATCCCAAGTGCTGTTTGAAAGGAAATGAACCACAGCACCTGTGACAAAGCTCGGTGTAGGCAGGGAAAAAGCCTTCTTATGTTGCTTTGTAGCAAATCAAACCCTCTGGGACCAGTCTACAGTGTGGAGAAGGAAAGGATTAAAGGAGTTGCTGCACTTGCTGTTTATTACCCAGAATCCCTTTATCTTTTTTAGAATGTGTGTCCCCCCCTTAATTTTTCCTATGCTAGGTCAGTAATTTAACACCTTGAAGCTTTCAAATCAAAGGCTAAAATGACTTTACTGTACTGAATTATTAGCCCAGGATTAAAACCAAAAAAGGCAAATGGGGGCAGGGGGGGATCTCTAAAAACAGAGGCCTTTTGATCAGAGCAGCATCCTGCAGTTTGCTGCAACTCAAGCTGGCCATTCTTATATAGTAGGAATTAAGGACTCCCCCTGCCAGGCAGGGCCCTATTAAAACACAATAGCTGTTTGAAAAGGGTAAGCAAGCTGATATGGATATAATAGACCACATATTGGGGCCCCTTTCTACTCTGAAATAAAGCTGCTTCTTAGAGTTATGAGCTGGGAAACCTAGTATTCAGGAAGATGGGAAAGGGCATACAATGGAAGATAGTAAATAGCCCTGCAGAAGCCCTCCAAGGTGCTTAAGGGAAAAGTAAAGAAGCCTTCAGAGATGAGCATCAATCACCCAGGACTAGCTCTTTCAGGCTGCTCAGGTGGTATTTCAGGCCACATGGGGTTTCAATGAGGCTGGAAAGGTCTTGCTGGTATAAACAGAGATTTATTTTTTATAGTAGAAAACACAAGGAGTTGTGCACCACAGAGACAGCTGCATGAATACCATTATAACTAGTTTTATGGAGAGCATTGCAAGTTGCTACCCAGCTTCCCACAAAAACCCCTTTGCCCTTTCCCCCCCAAACATAAATAAAACAACCTAGAATTATACCTACCCAAAAAAAGCTGCAAACTCTCCAGCTAATATATTTAGCGTTTGTTCAAACTGGTCTAACCTGACATTTTGGGGCAAGAAGAAAATTCCCTACTTAATTGCTATATATGCTGAGCGTACGGGAGATTCAAGTCCTCAATAGGCTTTATTATCATAAAGCCATGATCTCCATTTTTTGGCTTCCTTTATTAACCTACAGATGTATTTTTGCCCTCCCTGTCACGCTGTGGAATATGTTCACTAGTTGCAAGATGCTGCAGAAAGTGTGCAGTGAGCCTGTGGCAAGTGTGAGAAGATAGCACAAAGAGCAACACTATTAAAACCACAAGCAACGCAAGGTAGTGTTCAGATTTCCTTTAGTAACAACAACTCTGGAAGTAGCTATGGAGTTGACATGGGCTGGACACTGGTTTTAATACCAAAAAGTCAATGTCCACTAAAGGAGGAGTATGAATTTGAAAGTTATTGAATAACTGCACCCATCTTGCGCAGCTGAGATCAAAGCATAATGCCAATGAAGATAAACTGGCTGATTCAAGGCCTGCTCCCTCCCTTCTGCATGTAGTCTCCTGTATTTCTGAGACAGTTCTATATTTTATAAGTTAGAGTTTTAATTATTTCAGAAGGAAGCAGCACAATCACCTTATGACTGTGATGATCCAAGAACTACTGAAAGATAACTTACTGACTGCTCCTAATGGATTCAATACTAGTGCCATGAATGGAGCTCCCATATTTGCTCTTGTTAGTCTTGGTTAGGCTGAAGGATTTCAGAAGAAGAAAGCAATACTTACAACTAATACTCTCATCTATTCAGTTGCTTTGGCAAGATAAAAGCACAAAGGCTGAGCAGCTTCCAGTATTTCCATCATCGCAACAAATGAACCTTGCTGAGATTCCTTTGTATGGATGAAGCTTCATCCTTTGACATTAATGATAGCTCTGTATTTAGAGGTTAGAATCATAGAATCATAGAATAGTTAGGGTTGGAAAGGACCTTAAGATCATCCAGTTCCAACCCCCCTGCCATGGG
>JBCJKH010052479.1:32677-44092 GCA_039877255.1 Loriculus beryllinus
AAGTATATATATATATATATATATACATATATATATATATATATATATATATATATAACGCATATTAAGCAGCAAAATCTTACATGACAGAGCACATCACGTAATGCTGGACCTTGGTTTAGTTTTTAAATTCTATGTGTTCACGTCTCTGACTCATGACATTGTGGGAGGTTAAAGATCTAACAGCAAATAGTCCATTTTTGAATGTGAAAGGTGAATTTTCTTGCTTTCTCAAAGCGTTTGGAATTGGGTCCTATTGACAGCAGATCTCCACAAAGGTTCCATGTATGTTGCTCTTTCGGGGCTTGCTGCTGTCAGTGGCAGGTGAGGGAGCAGGCAGTAGAAGGGGAAGGGACTATAAGATTTGTGTATATGCCCATTTGACGGTTAAATCCGAGGGATGTAAGGGCCAGTCTTTTTCCCCAGCTTTCTAGAATTAAACCAAGCTGAAAAAGCTCATGCTACCCAAAGTAGAGGGTAGCAGAGAGAATCCAGCTTGGGGCTGGTTTAGTATCTAGTGATGATGCAGTAGGTTTCTGCTCTCTCCACTTGCCTTCCCTATTTTTGTTATATATAAATATAATAGGAAAAAGTTCAAGTGGTCAAACCGTCCGATGTACTGCATCAAAACTACTGCTTGTTCACTGTTGTTGAATAGACAACATGTTAAAATGCAGGAATTGCCGATTCCCCTTACATGTACATACACACGCACCCTCTTTTCAAGTTGTCTGCTGATGAAACAAAAGTAAAACTGAAATTTAAAGACAGATGATGCCCCTGGTAGCGGCGTTGGAACTGGATGATCTTTAAGATCCCTTCCAGCCCAAACCATTCTATGATTCTGTGGTCTGCTATGCAATTAGTGTTTATCTCTAAGCAGAAATATATCTCTGTTGAGGCAGAGCATTAAAAGTAGATACACAGTGTGAATTTGTCTAACCTCTTTACGTCAACCTTATTCCCTCAGGTGTTCATCTCTATTACGTTGGCGGGGAAGTGTATGCTGAATGTCTTAGCGACAGCAGTATTTTTGTGCAAAGTCGGAACTGCAACTACCATCACGGGTTCCATCCCACAACCGTCTGCAAAATCCCCAGTGGCTGCAGTTTGAAGATTTTCAATAATCAAGAGTTTGCTCAGCTTCTGGCTCAGTCGGTGAACCATGGCTTTGAGACAGTGTATGAGCTTACAAAGATGTGCACTCTCCGTATGAGTTTTGTAAAGGTATGTGAAAATTTGCTTGAGATTATTCTGTAAGCAAAACACGTTGGGTTTTTTTTTTTAATGACATGATTTTGAATAGACCCGTGTCTCCCTCAATTGACCTGTTACTAAATTCTGAGTCTTAGGTGCAGAATAATTATTAAGTGTAAAACCATACAGATTGTCATGAAACAAAGTTGCCTTTCTGCACAAAAATCTGTCTTGATGCGCATACTTTGAAAACCTGAGGTGACTTGCAGAAGGTATTTGCTCACATAAGTTCTGTAGTCGCTTGTGAAGCATTTCCATCATGTCTGTTGACTGTTCTAATTTCATTGAATTGCCTCTTGTAAATTTTTAGTGTTTCAGTTAAATTCTTGCATTTAATATGTGTATAAATTGTATGTATATAGAATTATTTGCATAATTACTCTAGAATTATGGGACTTGTCTTTTTTAATTTTGTGGGATATGGCAAGATACAGTACAAGTAAGTTTTGAAAAGAATTGAGTCATTAATAATGTGGCCTGAAAGTGGAAAAAACACCGATTATGTAGCATCATCTTTTGTCCCTTTTTCTGTCCATTGTTACTGTCCACGCCATCTCCTGCTCTGTAAGAGGCCCATTGGAACTTCATGCTCCTGTTCCTGGGGGTAGTGTTTTTGGAGACTTGAGCTGGGGCTGCATTGTATGCCATTAAAGTTGTGGAAGTGTAGATAGCATAGCCCTCTAAATCGGTCTTGACCAGCAGCTCCCAAATACATATATAACTTTCAACTCCCAAAATAGACATAACTTTCTATTCTAGGGGGGCATGCAAGGTCAAGATTAGTGATGTGGCTGTGTCAGCATAGGCACTGGTATAAAAGGGCTGGTCACATACGTAAAAGTAGTCAAATGAAGATGGTAATATGCTGAAGTACTCTGCTTGACAGGAGGATAGAAATTTTCAGATCTGTTAGGACAGAGGTTCCTCAAACAGAGTGAGTTGTTTAGAGCTCTACATCCTTAAGAGTTGTGTGGCAGTGTTGCCTGAAAAGTTGCATGGGAGTTTGTGTGTGCTGGATGTTGTGCTGCACAGTTTACAGCTGCTGACACCTGTGTTGGAGTTGGGGAGCTCCTTCATTAGGGGTTAAAACAGAGCAGAGCAAGGTGTACCTGTGACTGTTTTAGTCTTGTCTCCAGAACTACCCCCAAAATATTTCACTTAAAAAATGGCACGCTGTTTAAATACCTGCATGTATCTTTGGTAATTACTGCAACTGAATCAGGTATGAGCTGAAACAAGAACTGTTTTCTCTTAATTTGAGAAATAGCCTACTGGGGAATGATCATGCACTGTTTTTCCAAGGAAAAATATTTGTCATTTCTCTCTCTGTTTATCATGTCCATCCTACAAATGATGCTTTGGTTTTTGTCAGACAGATGCCTCACGCCCACTTCCATGATGTCAGTTTATGACCTCTTCTTTTAATCTATTGATCTGTTTGGCAGCATTACTCCCCAGTTTGTTCTGGTTTTGGTCTTGGCAGAGAAGACTTGATTATCCTCCTCCTCAGAGGCTTTACTGGGACATTATGCAGCTGGCAGTGAGACACGGGGAAATTTTGCACTGCCACAGGTTATGTCTTTAAGAATTCAAGATTTCCATTCTATGAGATCAAAAAATGACACTTTGTCGAAATTTAATGATTTAAAAACACTCCAACCCTTCAGGTTTGTTTGTTGAAATGTGTTAATAGTTGGTGCCTCAAGGGTATTATGCTACTCTGCTGATAATGACTGTTAAAAACTAGATGATTTTGGTAAGAAGAAGGATGATTGAAGTATGCTTGTAGCATGTTTGATATTATAAAATAAGGTGATAATTTTCCTTTCCCTACTTACCATTCTGTTTCCAGGGTTGGGGAGCTGAATATCATCGCCAAGATGTGACAAGCACTCCATGCTGGATAGAGATACATCTTCATGGGCCCCTTCAGTGGCTGGATAAAGTACTTACTCAGATGGGCTCTCCTCATAATCCTATTTCTTCAGTGTCTTAAAAGGTCCCAAGCTCCTGCCTTTTGGAAAAAACTGACCCTTGCATGTACTTGAGAGATGTATGAGTCAGACACACACATTTTTGTTCCCCCTCTCTCCCCGCCCCAAACTGGCAACAGCTGAATAAGAGCCATGAAAATACTTGACTTCTGTGACCAACTGTTGGATTCAGAAAAAAAAAAAAGAAAGGCCCTTTGACATACTTTTGCTATCAAGAATTTTAGTTTACATTGTAATGTACTATTGCAAAGTTGATTTACAGGGCTTAGTGCAACGGGGACGACCAAGCCAAAGCCACAATCTGTCAGACCAAGCTCCAGAAAGATCTTCCAGTAGCTGGCACTCTGAGATTCTCTTTCAATTTCCTGTTTGTTATCCCCCTGTCCTCTGGGGTGATGTTGGTGAAGCCTGCTTTTTTGTAGGCTCTCTGCAGTACATTTTAAAACCATTTGTCTAAGCTGATGGTTGCTTTTCTCTCTGAAAGAAAAAACAAAACAAAACAAGAAAACTCATAAGGTTTAATCTCAGTGACTGTGTAATAACCTTTGAAACTGTGTCCTGACCATACTGTTGTAAGAATGTTAGTATGTTTTTTTGCTAAGTGTATGTACGGTGTATTTGAAAGTTTAGAAATTAATCAGATTTAGACCATAAAGGAACTAGGAATATTTGAAGGGGGGGAGGTGGGAGCGGGGAGGGAAAATGACAGCTGAAATGTAGGATATATTGTAAGCATAGCTTGTTAGTTTAAACTGAGGTCTGAGTTTTGCTGTGCATTTCATTTTTATAGTGGCTTCATCTTGTTAATTCTGACTAATTTTGCCTCTTCGTTTTCCCCCCAAAAAATCATGCGGCTGGTTAATTCTTTTACCCATGAAGAGGGCAAAATGATTTATTCCTGCAGTTTGTGAGATGCAGCTCTACGTATTTCAAGACAAAATTGTATAGAGTGCTCTTAAACTATTGAACGGTTTTATACAGTTTATGTAACAGAAGTAGGCTTTTAATTTTGTAAGAGAATCTTGTTTTGCCAAACCTAGTAACTGTTGATTGTTTGGAGGACTTAAAAATCCCTGTGTGGATCTATTTCAAACTTTAAAGAAAACATATATTTTTAATTTTTATTTTTTTTTTTTTTACTGCTTGGTTTATTTTCTTCTCGTTGATCTTTTATATTCATGTAAGCTGTAGTACTTCAAGTACCATTATTCCAAAGCTAGTGGGTCCTCTTTACTGGAAGTTTTGAATAAAACCTGTTGTTACTGCTTACATTTCATTAAGACCTTGTCTTGTCCACTTCTTAGTAGACTCTTAACAAACCACATAAAGCTACGGTCCTGGAGAAGGAACAACTAGAAATGAGGATATGCTGGGCTTAGACACTTATGATCAGTATGGGTTAGTAACCCTGCTAAACTCGGTATATGAGATAAATGGGTACTCTAGAGAAAGATTTGTTAGCCAGGAAAGATTAGAATGGTTGCAGTACCACTAAAGTATTCTGGCCACTTAGTTAAATGTCCGTGAGTTTTCAACATAACAATATTTGTATGAGAGGAGATTTTGCTGAGGTTGCGTGGTCAGTGGGCTCTCAGTGCTCCTTGCCATGGTTGTGGTGAAGGGCCTCCATGCTCCTTTTCCCATGCCTCTGCCTTTGCTCAGGAGAGGTGAGGGAAGGACTGTCCCTTTACAGGTGCCAGGTGGCTGTCATGTGCTGGATGATGGAGTTTGAGAGAAGTAGGGCTTGGTTAGGGATCCGGCGTCTGTGCCTGGCTATAATGGTCCATGCAGTGCTTGAGCATGAGGTGCCTGAGGGAAGGCTGAAGAGCAGAGATGAGTGTGTGTCCAGCCACATATGTATGTATGTATGTTTTATGTCACTGTAATGAGTAATAAATAGCCCTTTTGGGAGAGTCAGTCCTTTTTTTTTTTTTTTTATAAAGTTAATTCCTTTGCTTGGTTCAGTATACATTTTTTAAACTAACCCTCTTTTCTCTGCTAAGTGAGAAAAAAAATCCGTAATATTCAAGTTCCATTTTTAGGAGAAGATGGTTAGTGACTTTTTTTGTATTTATAAGTTCCATGACCAGATCTATTTATTTTTTTAATTCAGTTTAACATGTATTTTTCATAAAGAAGCATTCATAGCACAAATGTAAATCTTAAACATAAGCAGAATTTAAAGATGACCAAAAAGAGAAGAAATGCTCTTTGCTGTTCAGTCACTGTCTTTGTTTTTTCCGTTTTCAGCCCCTGCTACATTAACTTCCAGCTGTTCCCAGCCACTTTCCTTTCTTTTGCTGGAATGCAGCACTGAGGTAGTAACTTTTTTTTATATCAGTGCTCTAACTATCTATCATGCAAGTCTTCAGAGCATTTCTATTTGGATAGTTTCATACTTGGATGATTCTGTGCAGGTTTGAAATAGCTTTGGAGTAAGAAAAGACAGTTTTACACTGTGACTGCTTTTGAATGCTAGTGTCTTCTGTTTTAGGCTGTAATATCTCTCTGGTTTTCCTAAACGGGGATTAAAATTAGAAGATAACTAGCTCTGCAGTGTCTCAGAAACTTTCAGTGGTAATATTTCTGATAATACTTTCCAGTCTTTGTCGCTGTTGATACTGTTGAAGTGTACATTCCAATTTCTTTATTTATTACCCTGCTTTTTGTTTGTGGTGAGGAGGCATTAGATGTAAGGAAAAGGCGTGCCTTCACATAATGGCACAGCTGCACAGTATTAAACCAGCTGATTGGATTGGTGTAGCACCTGAGACTGTGTGCTGGTTATGGCTGGGGTAAATTAGGTTAATTTTCTTCACAGTAGCTGGTATGGAGCTATGTTCTGGATTTGTGCTGAAAACAGAACTGGTAATACAGGGATGTTTTTGTTACTCCCGAGCAGGGCTTACACAGAGCACAGGCCTTTTCTGACCCTCACCCCACCCCATGAGCAAGTAGGCTGGGGGTGCACAAGAAGCTGGGGGGAGACACAGCCAGGACAACTGACCCCAACTGACTAAAGACATAGTCTAGACTATATAGCATCACGCTCAGCATATGAAACTGGGGAAGAAGAAGGAAGCGGGAGTGTGCATTGGGAGTGATGGCATTTGTCTTTCCAAGTTACTATCAAATACGATGGAGCCCTGCTTTCCTGGAGGTGGTTGAAGACCTGTGTGTCAATGTGAAGTAGTGAATGCATTCCTTTTTTTGATCTCCTTCTGTATGTGGCATTTGGTTTTACCTGTTGAACTGTTTTTATCTCAACCTGCAAGTTTTTTCACTTACTACTCCAATTTTGTCCCCCTTCCCTGCAGGGGGGAGTGAGCAAGCAGCTGTGTGGCACTTAATTGCCAGCTGGGATTAAACCACAGCAGACTAATAGCCAGAAAAATAGGAGGTAGGACAGAAGATATCTTGGAGGAGGTAGCTGCCAGCCTGATGCTTTTGTGAAGACTTTTGGAGTGCCTTGGATAAATTTTCTTACTGATTTTCTCCACTTTGTATAGTTGGAGTCAGAAAGGACTGAGAGAAGGACAAGACAGAATAAATGCGGAAGACACTACTTCAAGGTGAAAAGCCAACATGGTCCCTGTTAGGAGAAACTGGTAAGGTATGGGTAAGTGCTTTAGAAAAAGAATTGAGGGAAAAGCAGGGAACATTTGTGCAAGCAAAGACTTCCATGGAGCTAAATGTGTTTTGAAATCTGTGCTTTGGCTTATAACTGCTGGAAAGAAAATAATTCTCCCCAGGTGGAGATGACTTTTTAACCATTTAAGTCTCTAGTGAATCTTTAAAAGATATGTTGAAAGCTAAGAGAGGTAGTCTTAGTTACTTGTGTGGTTTTAGGAAGATATGGAGAGAAATAATTCATGTTTTAACATATCCTGTATCTGAATTCTGGACCTGATTTTATAATGCTCACTAACTTTGTGTTGCTGTCTAGTTTGATAAAGCCACTTTCTTATTAAATCACTTTTCTTGCTACTGTAGCTATTCCACAAGTGCAGTTGTATTTTTTAGCCTCAGAGTTGCAGTTCTGTGTCTGTTGTCAATTGAAGACAATAAATCAATGCAGACATGTGTGAAATTTATATGGTCTTTTCTTAGTGTGCCTGTCTCAATTTTTCCTCTGTCTTGCCGCACTTTAAACCTTTGAATTGACATCATGGAAGTTAGCTGTGTTTTGATGGTCTCTTTGTTAATTGCTGCTGGTTGGTTCTGTTCAGCACACTGTAGCCTCTTAGTCTGCTCTTGAAATTCATGATTCATAACTGTGAACTGGCAGTCACCTTTTTCTGGGTGCATGTCTAAATATACAACATACCTCTACCATCAGCAGTCATGGCAGAGCAATGTATTTTTTACATGTATCATCTCACGGTTCATTTTCTTCAAATACATTTGCAATTCTGTGCGGGAGAGAAGAGAAAGTGAAAGAAAGTGTCTTTACTCTGTCCCCTTCTGTCCTTGACTTAAACAGCTCAGTGAAGAGAGACACCTTGTTATGTTATCCTTTTAGGGGACATTTTCTCTTTGTTCTCTAAGCCCTCCTCCCTACTTCTGTACTCTTGATGACTCCCCTTGATTTTATTTTTTTTTTAAACTCTTTGCAAGTAGCTTTTTATCTGATTCTTTTCTCATACCTGCTGGACATTGTATGTTTCAGTCAGACAAAAACCTCTCTACAATATGCTCGCTAAAGGCAGGTAAAGAATTATGAGTTGCTGTAGGCACTGGTAGACACCTATGAAGATAAGCATGCTTCACCACTTTTTCAATCCCTGCTGTCTCAAATGCTTTTTGAAAGAGGAAGGTGAAGTGAGACACATTCCTGCTATTGGATTTCACTTTTCCTTCAGATTATTGTTTTAAAGGTTTTGACAAATATTAGAGATTCCTTCCCTCCTCTTTACAGTACTGTATCACTTGGTTTGCATCTGACTGAAATGACAAATTGTCAGCCAGGGTGCTTGGGCTTTGTATTTAGAGGTTGTGTTGTCTGACTGATGCCTTCAGCTTCGCAAGCAGGCCTTGCACTTGTTCTCACCGTCTCTCCCGACAGGCTCCAGAATAAGTTACTTGTGTGGTTTGTAGAATGAAGCTCCTGTATTCTGCTTGCGCTGGTGCTTGCTCAGAGGCGAAGCTTCTGTGGGACAAAGAAAGCTGTGTAGCTGGGACCTGGCTTTCTTTTGCAGGGGCTGTCTGCAGTGGTCCTTGTTCCCAGGGGCTGCCATCCTCATGGGGTGCTGTGCCTGATCCTGTCCGACTGCAGAAGACACATCTGTGTGGTGCAGCAAACTGCCACTGGTTTGACCTGGGTACAAAGATGAGCAGGTCTGTTGCAGTGCATGGACGAGACGGGTATAATTTTAAGTCTTGTCTGATAAACGCTTTACAGTTAAAAATGGCATGTGGAAACTTGGTGTATGTTTACTTGTCATGTGCAGCTGAAGTCTTCAACAGTAATGTCAAAACAAACCCCCAGATTTTACTGAATCTAAAACTCTGAATTTGATTTCAGTCATTTTTCAGGAATACAAGAATTCTTATTCCAGTGGGTGCAGATTCCTAGTTTTCTCTTAGAAGCTCGTTTGTCATTTCCCCCTTTCATCCAGGTGCTAAGGTGTGAATTGAAAAATCGGTATCATCTCTTCATGATTCTGCCAGCTCATCTGAGATTTTAAATCCGTAAAGCTCAGAGAAGGCTACTGTAGAGTGAGCATTTGGAAGACATTAGTATCTTCATGTGCTTCAGATGGTAAACAGAACTTAAGATCTCTCATTGCAGTGACAAAACCTCCTACTTATGACTGTCTATTGCAGTATGTGTAAAATGAGCTATAATTGTATTACAGAGGGGATTCTGCCAGAAGAGCTTTTCTTGCTCAAAGACTTTGGTTTAAGTAGACAGGTCGCTTGCTTAGACGTGATAGCAAAAACGCAGTTTGCCTTTCTAAGGAAAATTCTAATTTTCCCTTTGCAGGTTCTTTGCCTCCCCCCCACCTTCCAACCTGCCATCCTTGTGACATGTAAAAATCCTCCTTTATGTGAAGGGATGTTTCTGGCCACCTCTGGGAAGCTATCAGGAGTCCTGAAGGAGCTGCTGAAAGGAGTTGCTAAGCCACTGGCCAACATATTTGAAAAATCATGGCAGTCAGGTGAAGTTCCCGATGACTGGAAAAAGGGAAATATAACCCACATTTTGAAGAAAGGGAAAATGGATGAACAAGGGAACTACAGACCAGTCAGTTCCACCTCTGTGCCTGGCAAAATCTTGGAGCAGATTCTTCTGGAAAGCATGCTAAGGCACATGAAAAACAAGGAGGTGGTTGGTGACAGGCTTGGGGAAATCCTGCCTGACCAGTTTGGTGGCCTTCTATAATGGGGCTATGGAACTGATGGGCAGGGGTAGAGCAGTTGATGTCATCTACCTGGGCTTGTGCAAAGTTTTATTTCTTAAAACTGAAAAAATTTTTAATGACATTTGTTCACAGTGTTCAGGCTGAATGAAATAAAATTCCTTTGAAGTCACTGAAATATCATTGGTGAATTTTTCTCCTTGTATGTTTTTTTTAATTAACATGTTGCTATTCTATATTAATTTCTGTTCATCTAAAATATGTTATTTTAAAAAGGATTTAGGTAACTTTTTATTGCTGAAAAGGAAAAGTAACCTATTAAAACACTGTTTTTTAATATATGCACAAACATATTTTACAGCGGTTAGGAGTGTATTAAAACTGCTTCTTCTCTTTATTCATAAAAACACAATGTATTTGTTTCTTTTGGAATACCATTTCAAAAAAGAAAATAAGAGTGGTAGCATCCATTGCATACTTGTGGTCACATCCAAATAAACTTTGGTCATTTTTATTATCAATAGGTTTAGTTTGGAAGTCTTAATGATAATTTAGTACTTAGCTTGGGTTATACTATTACTTAACTGCTCATTCTAAGTTTTCTTTTTTCTCTCTTTTTTTTGTCGTAGTCATCTTTACCTCAAGCAGCTAAACTTGTAATCCAAATGTAAGTAATACTTTCAGATACAACTCACTGAAGAAACTTGTCATTAGTCTTAAGGGAAAAAACATCTATTCTTCCAATTAATATTTTTTTATTTCTTTTTAAATCTACATTTACATTTGTACTATAAAAATTTCAATAAGCCTAGCATATAGCTGGAAACACAATTTTTTATTGTTGTCAATAACACTGGTCTAATTTCTCCTTTCTGTTTGTTTCAAGGCATTGATCTTCACCTGTACTATCTCCTATTGCTTTGTTCAAGCTCTGGTGATTTTGTTAGATTTTATTTTATTTCCTTGACACTGATTTTTCCTTTAGCTGTTTTTTTCTTTACTAGACATGATAGTTTCTTCTCCCACCAAAAAATCTCAGACATCTCCTCAGGCCACAGTATCCTAATTAAAACTGTTTATTGATGTACTACTTAATTTGGTTTAGTAGTACATCAATAAAGTAGGTAGCAGGGTGGAAGGCAAAGTCTCCCAGAGAATTCTGAGGTATTTTGTATTGATTTAATTTACTTCCATGGAGTAATTTTGTACTTGGTGCAGTATAATATTATATTCTCTGGAGCTATTAGTATGATGTTGATTTCAAACATCATGGTCAAAATTCTGGTCACACTTGCAATGTCAGACTGCAGGATGAGAACCATATGGGCAATTCTGTTTCTCTTTTCCCTTTTTTGAGGCAGCCAGAATCCTGCACACAGGAAAAGAGTCCTCATATGACATGGACACTCTCCCCACCTTCACCCTCCATTTTTATAAGGTTGCCAAGAGTATGATTACTGGTGGCTTATCTAAGCTATTATAATGTTCAATGGAAGGTGAATTCCTCTAAGATCTTAGTGAAGTAATGGAAACAACTCTGAACAGGTAATGGCATACTGCAGACATTCAAACTTCTAGCAGCATCAGCAGATGTTGACACTAAGAATTTTGCTTTTGATTACCTCCTCCACTCTTCCAAGACTTTGCTCCAGGTCATCTGTCCCTAAACTTTCAGGTTTCCTGTGATGGTTACTCACTCACTTGTTATTAGCCTCCTCCTCCTGAAGAAGGTGAGAACAGAACCCCCTCACCTGGAGTATTGTGTGCAGTTCTTGTGTCCTCAACATAAAAAGGACATGGAA
>JBCJKH010052483.1:21375-34067 GCA_039877255.1 Loriculus beryllinus
GAAGGAGAGGGCAAGTATAAATGCTTGGTGGTTCCGCTCCCCTACACAGCTGTTAATCCTCCAAAAGGAAAGAGAAGGTTACTTTGCTTAAAAGGAAAATAAACTGTTTTCTTTTTTTTCCTCCCTCCCCCAGCTGTCAGAGATCCTAATTTCCAAGGTGCTTCTATAAACACCAGCTAAGAACTTTGAAACATGTTCAAAGAAGCTTTATAGCTTTTTTATAGAAAGGTTATAGGCACGGGTCAAGAGACCAGTAGGGTAACAGTGGTAGATCGTTTATCTCAAGCTTTTAGGAAGTGTAGTAACCTTTACTAAGACACACCATACCCTACTGCTTCTTGGCTCCCGTACAGCGTACAGGCAGCTTGGGGTTCCCTTGCCCAGAAGAGCACTAATGCAAGTTAACTTCAGGACTGCTAGCGTTCCACAGGCCAAATCTAAAACTGCAAACCAAACCCAAAAGCCCAGATGAAAAAAAGTAGACAACCAAAAGCAATTCTGAAGGAATTCTGAATGCTGTAGAAGCTATCAGCTATCAGGTCAACCCAACCTACAACAAAATCATTGAAGTTCTTATTAAAACTGGTAAATCAAATGTACCGGCTTAAAGCACATTAGCATGTCTTCCGCATAATAACCCCATCTGAGAAGAACTGAGAAACTAACTTAAAAAGGGAGGAACAAAATGAGAGAGAGAGAACACACATAGGCTCAGCAGCGCAAAACCTACCAGACACAGTGGTGGTCCAGCCTCCTCACACACCTCCCACAAAGCCGGCAGTGCCCTGCTCGGGCAGGTCTGACCAGGTGACATCTGGCACACCAGTCCTTTTTCACACCTTCTGGCTCCTCAGCTGACATCCGAGAATAGCCCTGAGCTTCGCCATTCACAGCACGGCCACTGGCAGCTCCTGACGCATGGAGCCCATTGGAGCTCCCTCTAACACTCTTGCCGGGCAAACCCTGGTGCAATGACTTCTCGCTGCTTGCTGGGATGGGAAGGTAGCCAGGGTCTGTCTTGGCTCGGGACAGGGCTGCAAGCATAAGAATTAACCCGCACGTGAGAGCAACCACTTGGGAATACTCGACGTGGCCTCGCGGAACCACCTCCTGGAGAAACACATAGTACATGTAGCCCAAGGAGAAGAGCCCCAGGCTCAAGAAGAAGAGAGTCCGCTCCTTCCTCCTGTGGGTGAGGTAGTAATACCACAGCACCACGACGGGCAGGGACGTCAGGATCACCAGCCCCAGCAGGAAGTGCAGGGCGGCAACGTGGAGGAAGACGGGCAGCAGGACGAGCGGCGGCACTAGGCTGACGTTGATCTTCACGGCCCCTGCGAACCAGGGCACCCGCACCCGGTCCGCCACGGTGTCGGCGATTGTCCCCAGAGCCCCGGGGGGCAGGGACCTGCACGTCAGCCACCTGTGAGGGGGAAGCACAAGCCGGCCGGGACAGCGGGCGGGACACCACCTTGCACCGGAGCCCCTGCCGCTGCATCCTCCCGCCCCGAGGTACCCAGACCGGCCGCCGACCCCTTCTCTCTGCCCGGTCAAGTTTCCCGAGAAGCGGGCTCCGCTCCGCTCCCCACGACCCCACTCATCCGAGAGGGTACCGGCTGCCCACGGGGGTCACGCAGAGCCCCTGCCGGGCGGGGGTCTCGCAGCGGGGCGCCGTGTCGGCGCCGGCGGAGCCGTTTACCTCTCGCAGCCCTCGTCCAGGTCCTCGCAGTCGCAGCAGCACGCGGCCAGGTGGTTCCTCCGGCCCCGCCGGTCCACGTACTCGCAGCAGCACAGGGGCTCCTCCATCACCGCACCCTTCCCCGCCGCCGCCGCCGCCCCGCCTCCCGCCCGGCCGCAGGTGCCTCTCGCCCGCCACCGCCTTCTCCACAGCGAGCCCGCCCCGCTCGGTGGAGCCCGGCCGCCATTGGCAGCCGAGGGCCGCCCCCGCCCCGAGCGGAGGTGTGCGAGGAGGGCGCGTGCAGGACCCCCCCCACCTGACGGCGGAACAACCCAATGCCTGCCCCCAGGGGCGGCGCTGCCCGTGACGCGGCGGCACCTGCCTTAAAGGGGCAGCGCAACAGGTGGCGGCGGCGGGGGGGCGGCTCGGGGCGGAGCCCGGCCCTGAGGGGATGACACCCGTTTGATGGGAATTAAAGCTTCCCTTGGTTTTATGCCTCCCCTTTTAGAGCGCGATCCATCTCAGAGACTTCCAAACATGCGGAGAAGTTACTGGGCTGAGTGTCACGGTTTCATCAGAGCGTCCCAAACAGCCCGGTTCATTTATTTCCTTTCACTGCTCCTGCCAAGTGCATTTGATTACCCGAGCCACGCACCTGGAGAACTCACCAGTATCTGGTGTCGCACCAGACCCATTCCTTCTCTCCTTTGACACGTAACACCTGTTATTCTTTGCGACTAACACTCATCCCTATTCTTCCTCAACGAAGCGTCCCTACGGGCAAATGACAGCTTCCAAGTTCATGGACATCCAAGCAAGCCATCCACCTACACTGGTTCCAGTGCATGGAGACACCCCTTCTGGAAAAGGTGGTAGAAAAAGGGCCATGATGCCTGTGGATAGGTTGCTTTCCTGGATGTATGCCTTCGGCTGCTGGGAAAATCACCAGTAAGGTCCCCAAATTATCAGAGCAGTAGTGCCGCAGCTCTCTTTTGATCTGTGCTGAATCCTGGGCTAGTCCCATGATGTGAGTAGGAAATCACATCAAACACACGCCAGGGAATACCCGTGTGACAGTCCTTAGTGATGTATAACCGGTAGCACCGTGGCTTTTCCTTCCTTCCTTTGACAATGTACCTCCTGCACCAGGTTACCCATCTCTACTGGTTGAGAACTAGGTGGTTTTGTTTCTAATTTTTTCTGCTTCTGGACTACAGTGCATTTCTTTCACTCCCCTTCATGCTATAGACATGGGCAAAGTAGAACCTTCTCATTCAGACTGAGAAAATCCATCTTTTTACTCTGAGGTTCCCCCAGTTCCAAGTGAGGGAGAACTTGCTAAAATTTGCCAGTGCCACACCCCAGGCTGCAACAAGAACTCAGCTGTTTGCACCACTGCAAGACAGACTGAGCACCACACCAGCCAGCACTGCCCTAAAACGACGGTCTGAGCTCAGAGGGATGCTGCTGCTTCCCTGGGCTTGCAATTTCAGTTTTCAACTCCCTTCTTTTTACCAGCCCAAAGAAAAGGTGTTTCATCACCAGTGGGCGCACACCATGCGGAAGAGCTGAGGAGCAGCTCCTGGAGGGAAAATACCGAGGGCTGAAATTTCTCTGGGAGAACTAGAAACATATGGCAGAAGGCAGACTGCCAAAGCTCACGGTATGCAAAAGATTATCAAGCGTTTTCCTGTTTAGTTAATTAATTTTAAAAATATCCATCCTTCAAGACTGTGACTTGCTTTACCCTGTGGCTAAAAAAAGCACAGAAATCCTGCGGCTGTGAAACCACAACCTGTTTTTCTTTTTTCTCCAAAAAGCTCTTCATCGACGGTCACTTTTTAAGTTGGCATAAAAAGCTGTGATTTCATTAGAGGGAAGCCCAGCTTTCTGCTCTCCCCTCCTCCAAAGTCTGCAGATCCAGTAACTGGCAGTACCACTGCCCTCATTCACTCACCATGGAATACAAGAGCTCTGTGCTGTTGGTAGGCAAGGCTTACCCTGTGGTAGAGGGATGGCAGGAGAGACAGGTCACCAGGCTACAAGAATGCAGAACTTCTTCCAGAAACCTTTATTCTGTGCAGCTTTTCAGCCAAATAATAAAGAGTCCAAAGGTGACATTTGCAATCCCTACCCCGTAAGTCCTCACACATACACACACACACACACACACACACATCTGTTCTTCTGATGTACTGAATGAAAAGCTGACGTGGGTATTAACTCTCAGTCTTGCCACTCTGTGTCCTGTTCAAGTGGTCAAAGCTTCTTTGGAGCACGGAAAGGGAGCTCTTTAGCTGTGAAGATACAACCACCATAGCCCCCCCAGTTACTCAAGTTAGTCTTCTGCATGGGTGAGCGCTATCAAGAAAATAATGTCTCCCTCCTTTTCTTTTAAAGATTTCATGCAATTTCCTCCTCCCTGTTTCTATAAACAGTTGGCTTACTGTGCTCTCCCTAACAGCTATACTCTGTGCAGTTTATAAATACTAATAGTCCAGTATGACAAAGTCTCAACACCTCACCAGACAACAGTGCAGAACATAAGCCACCCCACTCGTTTTTAGTCACAGTTAATGCTCATACCAAATGCTCTAAGGAATGTGGTAGCAAAGAATAAATTTATGTTTAATACCTGGCCCTCCCAGTGCATTTTGGTGCACAAAATGTGTTTAAATTATTGACAACCCTCAGAAAACACAAAGTAACAAACAGGCACTAAGATGCATCATGATTTCCAGACTAAAGTGTTACTTGGGATGAAAAAGGTGGTTGGATTCTCACTTTTAAGGTGGGGTTTTTTTTGTATTCTTTTTACACTGTGTGTTCAAAAAGCAGCTTAACACTTCAGAATTAGGAATTGTTCATGTAGCAACCAAAGAAAATGAAAATGGCATGGGAATGAAATTAATTTCGACTGTGAAATTTCCAGTATTCATAAGCCTTTTCAAGCTGTGATCAAAATAGTTAATAGATTAAGTACAATTTCATATGCAAAGACACCTCTAAACAAGGAGAATTAAAAAATGGCTTCTTCTTCTACCTTTAGTGTGTGGGAGAACACAGCGCAAACCGGTGATGGATAGAGGTACGTGTGAGCTCCATCCCAGCTTTCCTAAGCTTTCCTAAATTGTTCTGTCACATTTCAAGATTTACTAAGAGAACTTAAAATCAGAAAATGCATAAGTATAAAAAAAAAAAAAAGGACCAAAGTACAAATTTACTGTCCTTCACTTACTGAGTTGAAATCTCAGCCTAGGGGTTTACAAGTCCTGGACTTCAGGATCAGAGAGATACAATAGCATTCAGCAACCTTGCTATTTTTTTAGTACTTGTAGTATTTAAGAGCCTGGAAATGTCAGTTACTGAGAAGGATTAACTCCACAGCTGTTGGAGCCTCTCAGAAACATATGGTCTGTAGAATCTATTTATTTTTCACTGGAGATTAGGTGGCCCTGTGATACCAAAGCTAACTGAAGTTCTTAACAGTATCTAGAATATTAATGGGGAGCAAAGCCAGGATAAACCTGAATGAAGAAACCCCATAACAAGGTGACCAACTACTTAATGTTATGGTTTGAGTCTTCTTAGAAAAGAGGATATTTTGAATTACTCTAGTCTTTGCTTTGTCATGATTCAGAACTGCATCAACACATCTCATAATACTTGAGTTGCTGCGAAACAAGAGTATCACCAGGAAAGACTGGCAGACATACCTGCTCAAGCATTTCAATTGAGTCTCTTAAAACTCCCTTCACGTGTTTAACCTGTTCCTTATCGTACTGAGGGACCTCCTCTTTTGATACCATTTCTGGGGATATGCTGAAAGAGATTGAGATTAAACCAGAAATATGAAACAAGCACCTCCCATGCCTTTTTAAAAGCCACTGCTCTTTGCCACCATTGCCCTGCCACTGCTAAAAGCATCCTTTTCCAAAAGCCACTTAAAAAGCTGCCTGCGGTTGAGTTTCAATCCCTCTTGCCTTGGAGATGCTGCCTCAGACCTTCACAGACAACATCCACCAAAATCAAATGTCCTCACGTTATGTCTATGATGCAAGTTCACACACCTCAGAGGACAAGGTCTTTCCTATGAAGTCACTTTAATTAGTTCCAAGTGATTATTACAAGAGGTCACCACACTGCTTCCACACTCAAAATCAAGTTATATTTTTTCAACTTGTTTGCCAATACCGTGTTCAAGAGAGGAAACAACATCAGAGCCTCTTCTATGTGCCTGAACACAAAAGGCACCTAACATGGAAGTTTGAGGAGGAAAGGAGGTTTAGCAGGAGACTCACAGAAAGAGACTAAAAAGCTAAAGTGAATTTTCAGTGTTACATTTGAGATCACAGCAGTTCACACATGATGAAGCGAACACTTTGGTTCTGTGATCAGCACTATGACATTCTCAGAAGGTGAGTCACACAGCAGGGTGATAAATGCAAGCTATGGTTAACACTCCCCAAGAAACAACTTGCCAAAGGAGAGATTTATTACTGCAAGGTGCAGTCAGACATGTCACTGGGTATCAGCACACACCACAGAAAAGCAGGAAGCACCAGCAGCTTTTGAAAACTTACCACTGAGTTTCATTGCTTAAAATTTATTTCTTTAGATCAAATTGTCACATAAGCTGGGAAGAAAGCAAAGACTGTGAATGCAACTTACTTCAAAGAGCTTTCGTCCTGAAGTTGGACATGGTAGAGGGACTGAGCTGCATGCTCTATCTTTGACAGTTTGAGAAACAGTGTTATATTCAGCAAGACCAAGAGCAGCAAGCTGTAAGAGAGAACAGAAATCAAGTCCTGTAACAATTTCAGTTGCAATGCTACAGAAACAAGACCTTGGCTAAAAACAGGTAAGAAAACGGAAACCTTCTAAGAACCAAAAGAAGTGTGGGGCAGCACTATACTGAAAATAAAGATCTGTCCAAAGAATTCTTAAGCAAGTAGCATTAAGCTGTGCAATAGCAACTAATAAGAATGACAACAGTGTCTCCTCCTGGATCTTTTAAGACTAGGAATGAGTAAATTCTAGACTTCTTGGGGTTTTTTTTAAGATTAGACCTAAGTAAACCTGCAAGGTAGATTAGTTTGGCAAGTCAGCATTTTCATTCCATGTAACACTTAAGACAATCCATTTCCCTCCTATACCTGAGTGTTCCATTCAAATTATCATCCTACATGCAATGTTAACGTACAAGTGAGGTACAGACAAATACAGATAAAGACCAAGATGAACTTGAGTCAAGCCACATTTTAATGCAAATGAGTACTTACAAGACACTCATTACTATAATGATGGTGGTGGTCCTACTTACAGCATCTCTTTTCCTTCCTATAAGGCATGGAAGAGAAGGAGGTTAAAAAGCAGCGAAGAACATTCCTAAAGGATGCCTGCAGATACATGTCAGTGCCCAGCATTTCACACAGAATAGCTCAACAGCTTCTGATGGAAAAAAATAACAGATCATGTGGGTGCCGAGGATCATCTCTAACATTCACCAAGGCATTTCTGCAGTCAGCTCAGACAAGTTGGCTGGATGGTAAGGCTCTTCCTTCAGGAGCAAGATTTCCCCCTACCCCAGGTATGCCAGGGAGAACACAGCACAGGGGCATGTTCACATTAAACTTAGATAGCCCGAGAAGCCTACAGTCCATCCATTACTAACACTCACATGCGCTGCTAGCCACACATAAGCAGATACGGCTGCAAAATGGCTCTTTTTTGCTTGTTCTCCTGCTCACATTAGTCTGACAATCAGGGTCACATAAAATTCTCCTGCAATCTGTCTCATCCTTATTGACTTGGTTTATATATCAGCTTGAAGGCAGCCTTTCAAAAGGACACCTACTAGCCATAAAACCACAGAGACCAGACACTAGTGAGAGAGAAAGTGTGCCAGTCCTCTCCAAACTGAGTTATCCCTCCCACCATGGGCAATCTTTAAATGCAATTTCCTGTTTCCCTAAAACATACTTAGTATGGAACATAGTAAAGAACATGAGTTCCTTACACTCATAATTGCTGCCACGGACAAAGGGCATGCACAAAAGCTGAGACAGACACACTCACCTGAAAAGGTGGAGCAGCAGTAGCAAAATTAAGTAATCAGGAAGTAATTTCAGTCAGGGAAAGAGCCCATTACACATGCTGTTGATTTAAATATTCTCTCATTGCTATACTCAGTGTTGTCTCCTCTCTTTAGGAAAGGGCACTTACTCCTGCTTTACTGTTTACAATTCAACTTGTGTCACAAAATCCACCATTCTCTGGTACACATCAGAGCACAGATGCTCCTCATCTCTGTAAGTATAGCTAATATTATATATGCTAACAGCCAAGTCTGTGGTGCCTAAGGACAGTGGAACTGCAAGAAATGCTTCAGCGATCCAGGAATTACAGAAGCAGGTGGGAAATAGAATCACAGAATGGTGTGGGTTGGAAAGAACCTTAACATGTAGTTCCAACCCCCTCGCCACAGGCAGGAACACCTCCCACTAGACCAGGTTGCTCAAGGCCTTGTCCAACCTGGCCTTGAACACTGCCAGGGATTTGCAGCCACGGCTTCCTTGGCCAACCTGATCCAGTGCCTCACAACCTTCACAGTAAAGAACTTTTTCCTTATATCAAACCCAAATCTCTCCTCTTTGACTTAATAAATAGACTTAGACTCCTGAATATTAAAAAAAAACAATCAAAACCCAACCAAAACCAAGATCACAGGGCCAAGAGGTGAAAGACCAAGTTTAACCCACTCATGACTTGGGTATGCAGTTATTTGAAGAAAAAAAGCAAATTTTCACCAATTTTACAGAAGTTACACTGAATTACTTTGTGACCCCATATGATTTTCAATCCTATGCAGGTACAGTGTAGACACTTCAGGTGTTGGATGGGGTTTTTTGTTTGTTTTAAAAACAGAAGGTGAGATTAGATTTGTATTCATGAGATACTCATCACAAGTAATTATGCATGCTCCAAATCTATTTTATGTAGGCTTAAGCACACTAGAGCATTTGCTATCACACCAGTTAGATTGAGGATGAAAGTAACATACACACAAGTGTTATTTTCACACTATTCTGAGAGTCAGTTTTGTTGAACACACCTTCTGGAAAACACCTGATATAAATATTCCTACCTATGCTGCTCTGGGACTGTACTCCCATGTCACCAGAGGAGTGCTGGGAAGAGCGTTTGGGAAGTGATTCTGCCAGACTCCGGTGTAAAGTGCGTCGTCTTCGTCTCAGGGCAACTAATTTTCCAGTGTCTTCTATGGACTGATTAATTGCATATTCCTCCATTAGGAGATCTGATTCTGCAGTGGGAAAACAATAATTACCCAACTTTCAAATGGAGAGCCGAAAAGCCTAGCACAATTGTGAGATATGCAGGATGGCAGTGAGAGGAGTAACTGCACCTTCTAGTAAACAAACATAAAAGCAAGCAATTGGCATAAATTACATCTTGACCTGTACCACCTGTTCTATTTGCTAGAGGGCACTCAGTACACTCTTCAGGTATGGTGTACGTTCTGCCTATGTAGGATTGCTTAATGATATGTTCAACAGCAGTTGGAAGAGCACTTCAAGACACTGTTAGACTGAGAGTAGGAATTCTGTTAGACTGTGAGCCTGCAGCTATGGCTGGCCAGACTGGTAACAGACATAGCCAAGGAGCTTCTCTTCTCATACCCACAGTCAAGAAAGTACTTAAAGATAGATACGCACAGTTAAGAGTAACAGCTTTTCTGTTGCTCCTCATGTTTCCTTCAGAAAGCTATTGTAACAAGATATACACAAAGCCTTTTGCTAGCATTGAGCCACAAAGCTTCTTTTATACCCTGGAATTGGCAGATATGGTGACTACAGGAACTTCTGACTTAGAGATTCCTTTGGTGTTGCCTTTTTTTTCAAGCCATTCTTTAAAGAATCAAGTTTGACAGACATGAAAACATACATAGGAAAGGTAGCCACTTTACTCCAGCACAAAGAAAATGCCTCACCAAGTTGTTTGAAGTTTTCCTGTATACCTCCCCAGGTATTCTTCTCAATTACAGACTTGACAAGGCCCCAAGGCTGTTTTTTGTACTTCACTTCTGCAGAAACCCTAATAAACAGAATACAATAGTGAAAGAGTGCTCTTCTGGGTAGCACAGTGATAGAAATCTCTTATCAGAAGCAGGCCTCTAGCTTTTGTCCATAATCTGAAATACTAACTGCAATTGCCTTGGCTTTCCACCTGGACAGCACCTACACAGAAGCAAAGTAAAACAGACAGTACCAAAGAGCACACATCTAGCTAAAGACTCAGATCTGAATGTCCATATTACAAGAAACATTTTGAAGTGCTTTCCTTCAGACTAGCAGAGAATTTCTCTCCTCTGAAGTGATCACATTTTAACACATATTCAAAATAGGCGTCAGGCTTTCAGATCATGAAGTCCCGAATTTATTCTGTATGTGTATACATATGTATTATATGAGCAGTGCAATGGCAGCAGCTAAAATTCATCATCACCACTTCTGTGTCAAGTGCTCAGATCCTACCCCAAAACTGAAATCTGTCTTTCTGTATGACAGAGGGGAAGTGACATTCCTGCTTTGCATCCCCCAGGTCAAGCTAATCAATAATGCTTCCAGAATAGAAATGGCACAGATTCCTTCAGAGTGTTGCTTTAAGAACTGAATGAATCCCAAAGCTCTTCACAAAGGACAAAAGGGTAGGCTGTGATTTGGAACTCTTTAAGTCAAGAACATACCTTTTTTTCAACACTTTCAAATAATTACCTGAATCAATGTAAGCCCACTGTGTTTCTAGTCTAATAAAACAGCTTCTTTCAAGTAGCGTTTCTGAGCCATTTTAAACACAGTATAATAAAGCCAGCTGTAACACCACCACGCACCTTCTGTTCTATACATGCATGCTCTGTGCACCATATTGAAATCTAGGGTTTTGGTCTTATCCTGGGGTTGCCATGTGTCTCAGATAAGAAAACCACAGCCCTCAGAAGAAGAGTGAGTCATGAAAAAAAAATAAAAAATCATTCAGAACAGAACTTTTCTTCCTTTCTTCTCCCAGTAGAGAGCCTTCAATACATCTATAGCCTGAGAGAAGCCAGAACAAAATTCAGGCTTCCTTACCTTTCCTGGGTACTGATGAAGTTTGAGATAAAACAGAGGCAGCACAAGAAAGGATAATATAGTCAGAAAGTCACATAAACATCTCAAAGGATCAAGTTTCACATTAAGCACATTTTTAATAAATGAGAGAGAAAAGAGAAGTGCCTTTTAAGACTCCCATATCTAAGTAGAGCTTAATAATGAAGTCTGATTCACTTAAGTACCCTCCCTTTAAAAGCAGGTGCATTTCCATCTTCTCTGTACCTTCTCATGAAACCGGCCTCCTCTGCAGGCCCTTAGCAAGGCTATCTGGGAAACTTTATAATAAAACACCACAGTTACGATTTTTCCCCACTCACACAGGTGCACTTAAAAATTCAAGGCTGATCAGAACCCAGTTCAGCCTTGGAGATGAGATCCATACCTCACAGAGTCAAAGTAAGAGCTCATTTCTCACTGCATTAATGAAATCCAAATACAGGATATATGTGACAAGAAATAAACCAGGCTTACTTTTCAGAAGAGATCCCTAACTTCAAGAGAAGCTGACCTTCCCTATGCTGTTGGGAGATGTTCAGAGAAGCACACTTCATCAACCTGTAACATCCGTGCCTCGGCTTCTACCATCCCACTGTGCACCACTCAGGCTCACCGTAATCGACACTTGTGATTGGATGTGCGGCTGATGCAGTATCTATTCACAGTGTAGAAATAATCGTGGTAGGGGACATCATGGGTCAGCACCTCTGCATCCACATGGTAAGACTGACCTTTCTGGCTTTGCTTATGCAGGATCTACCAGAAAAGAAAATAAGAAGGTATATTCGTGGTACCTGTTTGGCTCCTCCCCACCCCCCCTTTCAGCCTGAATTCCTTAGACTAGATCAACAACTTCAAGTGAACTAGAGTAGGAAGAAAGCCTGAACAACCGCCATAAAAAAGTTACTAATGGCAAGTATAGATGGGGTGGGAAAGAGAAGACGCCTCCCTATGCAACAGTATTTCCCCACTGCCATTTCAAGTACCAGATGCAAGGCTGGCTGCTGACTCATGACCACAGCTGCTCTTTGAGACTGATCTATGAGACCTTTCTCAAAGCATAATCACAGAATGCTTGAGATTGGAAGGCACCTCTGGAGGTTATCGTGCCCATGGACCTTGCTCAAGAAGGGCTATCTAGAGCTGGTTGCCCAGGACCAGGCTTTCCAGTATCTCCAAGGAAGAAGATGCCACAACCTCAATGGACAACCTATTCCAGTGCTCTGTCACCCTCACTCTCCCTTCAGATACTTACAGACACATTGTAAGATCACCCCTGAGCCTTCTCCAGGCTTAACAGTCCCAGCTCTCATCTGTTTCCCATTAGATGCTCCATTTCCTTAATCATCTTAATGGCTCTTTGCTAGACCCTCTCCTGGAGAGCCCATAAGTAGACACTGAAAGCATTTCATTGCATCTTTTCACCCCTAAATTCACAAGAGATGCTAATACTTCTGCCCACAAAGTCTGTGGCAGAAGCTTACAGCCATCTGTAAAGGCAGAAAGCCTCTCTGATTTCATCAGCATTTACTCACTAATGGTGAGAGGCAGCAATCTACCTTAGAGATGCTGCTTTTAAACTGCAGATGCACTGCAGCTCACTGAACTCTAAACCTTGGTCAGATCTCGAACAGGCTGTACATCTGACCTCTCCCTTGCATTAAAGGGCATCAGACAGATACACACATGCAGACAGTACCTGCTTTTCAGTTGCAGTTGTGAACTTCCCACAAAGCGGATTGTTAATCGTTACAGTGTACGTCAAAGTCCTCAGCTGATTGCCATTGGAATCTCTATTCCAAGGGGTTGATACTGCATCTGGATGAGAAATTATGCAAAACCTCACA
>JBCJKH010052490.1:0-19904 GCA_039877255.1 Loriculus beryllinus
GATCTCATTTCTCAACATGATTCTGCAACAAAGTTACCTCCATCTATTCCACTAACTACCTCCAACTCATTTCTGTTATTTCAAGGTAAAATTAATTCCTGGAGTGGTGTTATTTTGCCACTTGAACACCATAATTATACAAATCCCAAGCAGCTACTGAAGTTTAAAATAGACACATTTTCTTTCACCATCACTGTTCTCCTACCTTCAAAATTCTCTCAGCCCTTATTCATCACACTCCAATACATATTTGATAGCTGACAAAATGGCAGACAACTAACAAAAATATACTTTTAAAGCTTATGTTGAGAACGACAGCCTGCAAAGATCAACTCACTATTTTCATAAGCAAAGAGGAGGTTATATGGAACTTCCAAGGAAGATGGAAGCAAGAGCTCACTGAAGGAAGAAGGAGATGAGCAGGGGGACACATGGTTAAAAAGCCCCCCAGTAAGCTTTGCTCCTACTTATTACTGGCCCTCTCCCCCAAAGCCAAGCTGTCTGTGCCGGATTCAGAAGGCGGCTCTTTCCCCCTTATTCTTCAGGCTCTCCTATCGATCCACGTGTGGGGTCCACAGTCCATGACCTTAAGGCAAACTTCTGGTGTTGTACAGCCTGTCCCTACTGATAAGCTTTTAAAAAATAAGTGAAAGAATGTAAAGTTGAGAATGTAGGGAGAGGAAGGTAATGAAGAGGAGAATCCAAGCACTTTTAGTCACACAAAAGGATTAAAAGGAAAACAACAAGAAACAGATGACTGTAGCTCTGCAAATTAATGTAGCAGTGTTAAATACTGCACTGAAACACAGCTATGGTGGCTGTCTTCTGCTTCTACCTTGTAGCAGTTTTTTCTTTGCAAGGGCTCTGCATTAATCAAGATCAGACACAAAAGCCTTAGAGATTCACTTGAAGCACTGCAGTTTTATAAATTTAAACACAAGTCTTGCACAGTGTGTCACACATACACTTCAAAGGGAAAAAATACAAATACATCTTTAAATCTCTTATTAAAAAAAAAAAAAAAAAAACAAAAAAACCAAGAAAACAAGAGTGAAGAAAAGAAGTGATACGCTCATTCTTAACAAAACCACCCTTCACAGCTGCCATCTTCACTTTAATCACTAGTTCCCTGAACAGAGCCTTGGGGAAAATGAAAACAAACTGATTCAGGCTAGATTTAAAGCTACACCCTAAATACCTAAATGTTGTACATTGTGCTCAGATTTGGAGAAATTCTACATGTCCGTGGGTAGCAGTGACCCGAGTCCTCTCTCAGCATATGCACCCTCTGCAGCAGTCTGCATCTCTTGCTGCTAGTATTTAGTGTAGAGCATTTTCCACGGCAAGCTGACCATTGCCTCAGGCGTCAATGAGATAGAAACTAGTCATGCCTGCCCACTCTTCAGCCTTAAACACAGTGTTGGGAGAAATAATCTCCCCTGTGTGAGGCTGTTCAGGACACTGAGGGAACTGAGGGACATTCATTTCCCGCCCAGGCATGTCAGGCAGCTTATAATTAAACCTTCTGCTGCAAAGCTTTTAAATATTTTTCTATTAACTGCTACAAAGCATTTTTTGAGCAGCTCTACTTAGATAGTATCAATTGTGACTTTCTAAAAGAAACATTAATTTCATATGCCATGCCAGTACTCCTTCTCTTAAAACAGTAAGAGCAAAGGAAAAGCTTCATAATACAGAAGAGATTTGGATTTAGCAATTAAGCCTTAATTTGTATTTCATTTAGCAACATGAGAATTCTGACAGTATCTTCAGAATATTTTTAATATATCTGCACTAATGCACAGCACATAACTCACCAGTGCTTTCATTTACTAAGCGTTCTAATGCAGCTATAGTTACCAGATCAGCTGGTGCCTGGCAAAATAGTTTCCTTGGTTTGAGTAGATTTTCCAGTCAGCTTCAATGAAATAAAATTGAAGCAGTTCAAAACTTCAACTTCAGAAAAACTCTAATACATTACACTTCGTGTTAATCAGAAGCATACAGTCTTTCAAATAACATACAACCTTCAGTGACTCAACATTACCATTCAGAGAAGCAAGGGTACTACATTAAGCAATTCTTATGTCAAAAGAAGTCTTTCAAAATACAGGTATGTCTCGTTAATCTATTTCTCATGCTATAAAAATTAGATAGACTTTAAAATTATAAAAGGAATGATGCAGTGTTCCCTTGAAAGCAGAAAGGAAGCAGAACAACTCATATCAGCCAGCAATGCAAAGGGCCTCCATGTTCCCAGTCTCAAGGGAGAATTTTGCTCAGAAAGATGTTCTCATGAGGTTTATACTGTATCATTATACTCACGTAATTTCAAGAAGGTGCATAATTTATATATAAGCTCAAAGTATGTGTGTCCTGTCAATGGTGCAATAAGAATTTATCCTTTCATTCTGCTTGCAGCGATCCTTAAACAAATCAGTGCTATGGTAGCTCTGTACATAGATGCAATCTACATTTCATTGTAATAATGAGGACTGCCCAAATCACGCAGATTTTCCAGAACAGTCTCTTAAAATTGATTCCTTTTTATCAATCTAACAACCATTCTTCTGTCTACTTCCCAAACATTTATGAGTGATTACGCTTTCCTGGTCTGAGTCACAAACTTATTCTTTGAAAGCAGTTTATATCTGTATGTGAGCCAAAAATGGCTATCTACTTAAGCAGTCAGAAAACTTGACTTCTCCCATGATTCATTCATCTAACACTAATAAAAAAATACCTCTTTTTTGTATATTTGGAATTAAACATCAAGAAAGAACAATTACATTATTGATCAACAATACTGGAAAAGAATATAAATTAAAATTTTATTAATATAGAATCATACAGTCATAGAATAGTTAGGGTTGGAAATGATCATCTAGTTCCAACCCCCTTGCCATGGGCAAGGAAACCTTCTACTAAACCATGCCACCCAAGGCGCTGTCCAGCCTGGCCTTGAGCACTGCCGGGGATGGAACATTCACAACTTCCCTGGGCAACACATTCCAGTGCCTCCCCACCCTTACAGTAAAGAATTTCCTCCTTATATTCAATCTAAACTTTCCCTGTTTGAACCTGTTACCCCTTGTCCTACCACTACAGTCCCTAACGAATAGTCCATCCCCAGCATCCCTAATATAGCATTAGGATCCACACCCACTGCAAGATAAGCAAGAGAAGTCTCGAGGAAATGATTAGCTGTAAAATATTTACCTGGGTCTAGAATCAGCCTGGGCTAATGTCCCCTTTAAAGGTGTTACAAGTTGTTACAAAGAAGAAAAAAGGAAGCCTAAAGGTCAGATTGTGATCCCTTACTTATATTGGCTAATGTTAATCAATGGTGTTTCCATCAACTCATATGAGTATGGAATGTACTTATACTATGTACTCATGAGCATGGAGTGCTCATACTCATATCCTTGTTTCCACAGGAGAAAATGACCTCACTACCTAAGTCTGAAAACACAGAAAATGGGAATATAAACGGGAAAAAAAATCTTTAGGATAAGCAAAAGTCCTGCAAATTCAGGGTTCTTCCTTCTACCTTGAGATTGCATGATAACAAACATAATTTCATGCAAGAGCACCAACATTCATTAGCCAGCAGGCCACTGTACTGAAACAGTAGAAACCTCCTAAAGATCTTCAATGACTTGCTGCTTTAAAATGGTTCCCTTAGGTAACCACTGTGAGTTCTATCATTTACCAGTGAGTACTGCTAATGATTCCCTTTCCTAGGAAGAAGATGCAGCACCTGATAAAATACTGCCCTGTTCTAGGGAGGGATGAACGCAGACCATTGAGATATTTTCTCTGTCCCTGGGACACTGCTCTAAACATTTCTTAGAAAGTCAGCTCTAAAGTCCTGAGCTCTGCGTGAGGCAAATAACTAAATACAGTCTGTTGGATGGATTTTGCTGCTGTTTGTTTTTTTAATTATCAGTATTAAATCTGTTATTTTAAAATTGGGCTGAGCTGTGATTTAAAGTTTATCACTGTCCTAAATCAGTCTCTGAACCACCCATTTCCTTTTTAAAATAATCTGTTTGATTTGATTCATCCAGCTGATGAAAAGTTTCCATTTCATCATGATAAAAAATACATTTTTTCTGTGATTCTTGTTTGGTTTGCTTGCTATTCTTAACTACTTCAGCTCTCAAAAGCAACTGCAAATGCAAAGCTACCCTCCAAACTTCCTGATGACAGTAAACAGTTCTAGCTACAAACTATAGTAGCAGTGAGAGGCAGGAATAAATCCTGAGAAGCAATAAGGGTTGCTGATCAAAGTCAAGAAGTGAGGAGAAAGGTGCTAATAGGAAGTACAAGTGCTTGAAGCATAGGAGGGAAGTTCCATGGTGCTGTAGGCAGGCATAGAATGAATAGAGGACTGAGCCTTCAGCATGCTTTTACTGCACAGGCTAGACCCTGCTGCTGACTCAAGACAATCAAAAGTCAATTGTATTGTATGCAAGGCCTTCAGGAAAATAAGCAGACTAGATAATGAGAAAGAAACCCTTATCAAGAGAAGAATTTGCTGATCTTTTCCACCCCAGGCTGAAGCTTTCACAACTACTTCACACTGACCTAATTACAGAGTGCTGTGAAAGAGGATGGGGCAGTCAGGATTTTCTCTCCCTCCCTTGTCCTGGCACTAGACCTGGTTATTGGGGCACACTAAGAGAAATCTGGGGTTTCACACAGAGAACTGAGTCAACTGAACACTATTTTTTGTGCTCTTTTTAAATTGTTATCAAATTACTTCTAGGTTGGGTCAGTTGCCTCCTTTGGCTGAGCCCAAGCACCTCAAAGAAACACTTGAATTATACAAAGCACAAAACCCCACCTAGAGAAGGCCCCAGCTCTGCTTAGAAAGACAGAAAACAAACATGGTCCTGGGCAACTCTCCTACCTTTACAGCAACTCCCTGTGGTTCTTAAGAACTCCCATCCACTGCTACTTAACACGCATTTCCATCCTGCTCAAAACACTAAGTTTATTTTACTCACAGCAAAAGGCTGTGAAAACCCCTGTGCGCCTACCAGACTGCAAACAAGCAGATACAACGTATGCAATATGTAGTGGAGACAGATTTTAGACTTCAAGTAACATGACACAGTTTAGCAAGGTATCAGGAAGAGCATTTGGCTATTTTTCCATAAATAGCAAATTTGCAAAACAAGCTGTTCAAGCTCTAGAAATCAGTCACTTTTTTATTTTTCATTCTTTATCTCATTATTTTATGTAAGTGTTTGGAACAGACTTCATAGTTCTGAGATTTAAAGTGGACGTCTTCGTGGTTTTGGCTAAAAGACTACATGCTTCACAGATACAAAAGGATGGAATTAATTTGTGTGATAAACTAAATGAGGGATCAAACGGCTGTTGCTCCAGTTCTGCAAATCAAGCAGTAATCATTCAAAAATCAAATAAGAATCACTTTATAAGCAGAATTGCCATTTATATTTGTCTGTAAATAAGCAATTTATTTCTTTCCAGAACCTGCTCAAACAAACTTTGAAGCTCCTCTTTGATGTTTCTCAGTGACACTAAGTAGATGCAAGAACTGCCTTTTAGCAATTCTCTAGGCCTCTGTCCTTCTTTAGCTACTTAAAAGTTGCTCCTTCTGGTTCATCTGTAGCTCTATACCTGACAAACTAGGGTTTTTTTGTTAAGTTTTATTTCCTCCTCATCCCCTTGGTCTCTCCCACTCTAAATGGAAAATGCACGGAAGTACCAAGACAGTAATTTAGAGATCCTGCTGAAACAAGCTGGCTTCAGACAAGTCAGCTGTAGGACCATTCAGGGAGTGCATCATAGATCACTTCATCTGGAAGAAGATAGGATTAGGATGGAAAGAAAGGAGTGAGGTTATATAAAGGGCTCTTGGAACTGAGACTGCAGAAGTAATTACAAATCAAAGACAAATCCACAAACAAAGTCACTACTGCCAAAAATTAGCCTGGACTGTTCTTCATGGAAGCTACCACTTAGCATATGGGCCTGTCAAAATCTTCCATTGCTGTGCCTCATAAACATTAATGAAATCTGAGAGGAACTGGACTACTGAAACAAACAAGACCCATGTAAGTCAGGAGTGAACATATAGCAACTGACAAGTATCATCTTTGATAGACCTATCCTTAAAACCAGTTTTTAGAAAAGCTCTTGGTTGAGCTTAATCATGAAATTTAATATGTACACTGCCAATTCACACATACCCTTAAAAAAGTAGTATTTGTGCAGAAAAATACTGAGAGTTCATCCTTCCAGAGAAAGGTTTAGGAACTCAGATAAGACCAATTTTGTGCAGTTTATCTGTTCATTTCCTAAGACATAAGACTCTGAAAAATATTACCTTTCTGGTATTTCCCAAGAACACTGAAATAACTGAAAAAAATCACCATTTTCTTAGATCACTGTTGCCACGAACATGCCGTGCTGTTCAGGTTCACTCAAACCTAGTTCAGGCTCCTCAATATTCTCACAATGTATTAGCAACAGAAAGTACTTTATGTTTTTTGAGAGTTGACAAAAAAATACAGTCCCTAACATAGCTTCTTTACTGAAAAGTGGAATCAGATTACTCTTATAAGAAGAGAAGAGAAAGTAATATTTTCTCACATTTCTTAACCATCAAGAATTATTCTTCCCTTTTTCATTTTATATTAAAATAAAGGTCAAGCTAGTGACTCAAATAAAACTAATGCTGCAAATATTGACCTCCATAGGTCTGAAATGATGGCTGGTATCACTGAATCCTTCAAACAGGGTTGGAACAAGTAAGTTGAAAAGTTCTGTAAACTACTGTAGAGTTTTCTAGTGCTCTGTGCACCTTGTGAAGTCTTAAATATCTGCCAGACTGTATAGACAGAAGTGATTTACAATAAACAAGTTCTGTTCAAAACTAGCTAGCGTTGAAGAGCTGACAGATCCTCATTTAACATTATTACACAACCACGAATTAAAATAAGAACTCTCTGCCTTTCCAATGTGAAACTCAATTTCTCACAGTGTCTCTTTCACGCTTCATGACAAATGACATGATAATGTCTTTCTGTTTTGTTGTTTGCTTTTTTATGTAACGCAACCATAGTTAACGGATATTTCCTGCAACATATCATTATGCAGGTTAACATTCAGTGTTGAATATCCTCACAGGATGTTTATATAAAATATAACTTTTTAAATGTCACTGAGTAGAAAGAGATAATTGGAATAGGAAGAGTGGAAAACCCATTTATTCCTTCTCCCTGAGGATAAAGCCTTTTCTTTTTTTCACTTCAACAGACAATGAAGAGGAAAGTAGGAAAAGAGTTTTCTATGGAGCACCTTTGCATGTAAACAGGTATAGAAGACTAATTGACAAAAATAATGCAAACCAGTTCATTCCCTAGACCTCTGCCAAAAAGCAGCTTAGGTAGATCTTTACAAAGCTTCAGCTTCACAGAAACGCATAGCTTCTAAAAAAGCTAGACAACTTGTGAAATAGTATATTCCCCAGTGGAGAGCTTAGCAGACTAAATGCAACCCTGGGGAGGCTGGAATTGATTATGCTGGTGCCAGTGGCTGAATAAACAAATGAAGCAGCAGACATGGTCACAGTTTCATTTACCATGCTTTAAAATTCTATGTTGTCATATTTGCTCAATTAGTAAGTAAATGAGTTCACAGTGTAATCTTTCCCATTTAAAGATGAAAGGAGTAGTATCTATTTGTATTGGAAGCCAGGGATACACTCATTCTGCTGTCCAAAGTTTGCACACTTTGGGACAAGTGGCAGGACAATTCTTACCCTGCCACAGAGAAAGACAAGCAAAATGAACCTCATAAATTCAAACCACTTTTCAAACACGTTTATGATGCAAGCAAGCCTTTTGTTCATTCAAAAAAAATGTTAATTTAAAAATACTACTAATTTTAAGTAGTACAAAACAGCATTACATTAAGAGGTATTCACTGATAATACACCAATTAACTGTTAAACAGAAGAAGTTGTCAAACAGGAGAAACCCCCAAGCCCATAACATACTACAAATAACTGAATTCACATCAGTGGGAACGCTTGATGAAATCAAATAGACTTATCAGACCAAATATAGTTCAACCTGCAAGTCTAGAGAAATAATGTAACAGCTATTTAATGGAGAAAACTGATCTCATTCTGAAATACTTGTCATGGAAGTTAATGAAAGACTTGCTAGTGTTTTATCATGGGAACTTGATGGTGCCTTCGCTTTGTTTCAGTATCAAAAACCATTAGTCTGCTCTGTGATTTCTAATGGGCCAGGAAAGGTCTGTGCAGAAAGGAACAGATGCTAATTCTGAGTAGCCAAAGAAAGTAACTACCTGAAAAGCTGATTTCCACAACAAATATATCTGAAATTCTGTAATTTCCACTAATAATTTACCCAGATGGATTTTAAAATGTCTGAAATACAGGTCAGAATAAGGACTAGTGACATCAAAACTAATCCATGGTGTCTAAGTACTGTGAATATCGGTTACTAAAATTTTTATGCATAAGATACTAAGGATTTGTTACTTAATGACATTTCAGGAGAACCACAGATGAATGGGAGCATCTTTTTTAAAATTCTGTCCCACAGTTCTAATTAGCCAAGCATACTTACATTTAGGAGAAAAGGAGCTTTTAAAGAAAAGCTGAAAATAAGGTTGATCAGAAATCTTGATAATACTCAAGAAGAATGATTATATAAAAAAAATGGGACTGGAGGAAGGAAACAACAGATACCAAAGTTACCTTCAAATAGGATAAGCAACTAATGTTGGCTCCAGGATATTTTATATAAAACACAGAAAATGTAGTACAATTATTTCACTCCAATTGACCTGAGCTGCTACACTGCATCCAGTTGCGGATGCTACATTTCAAGCAAAATGCGAAAAAAACATAAAACAAACTAGAGAAAAGAAAACAAGAAATAATACTGTTAAAATTAACTGTGAGGTGTTAAATAGGTTCAATTTGGAAAAGATTGAAGGAAATAAGAGAATAAGCCTCCACTTCATAAAAATTTGGGGGAAGAAAAATACAAAAACAAACAAAAAAACACCAAAACAAAACCCAAACCAACAAAACAAACAAAAGAAAAAACCAAAACCAAAGCAAACAACTCTTCCCCCCCCAAAAAAAAACACCAAAAAAAAAAACCACAAAAAACAAAAAAAAACCCCAAAACTCAAAAAAAAAAACCAACCAAATAAACAAACAAAAAACCCCTACAAAACAAAAAAACCCAAAAAACATTCAGTTTCAACCATGGTTCTGAGTTGTCAGATATTGGCAAAGAATACATAAACTGCTTACCAGCCACAAATAAAAACCACAATCCATCTGAGTTTCTATGCAACTTTAATACTTTCTGTATTAGGCTATCAAAGATATGAAGTAGTCTTAGGCTAAAGCAATGTAATTGATTATAAGTTTGTCAGTGCAAGTAAAACACCGGGCTTCAAAACAATCACAGATTTACACATGACAAAACATAAATGGCTAGCTGTATAAATAATACAGAGCAAGAGGGGTGATTGTCAGTAGGCAAACAATGAGACTCCAGGAGCACACAATGACAAGATGTCCTAGAAGTTTCTCTCCCTTGGGTCAAAGAGTAAAATCAGTGGGTATTCCAGTAAAGACAGACTCTAAACCGCTAAATACAAAAACCATGCCAATGAACTACAAATCACATATTCAGCACAACAGGTAATAAAGATGCCTCAGAAATACAGGAAAGGCAGCAGCAGCCAGGTATGATGTCATCAAGCTAATTTAAAATATGCCTAGACCTAATTATAACAGCCCAAGCTCATTCCACCTTTCAGCATAAATCAAGTCTATGTGCTAGCTGCATGATGGGATGTGTTAACAATTAAGGGATAACATAGATTTTTACTTTCTTGAATCTCCCTGAAACTGAGTATAAACTCAGTTTTTCAAGGCACATCCTTCTCTAAAGAAATTAAAACATTCAGTAGCATATTTCAAGGGAACTCAGGAGGCTGCTAATATGGCGTGGAATTTGGCAGCAATATGAGCGAACACAGTAGCAAGTGTTTTAAGTATGCAAAGTTGCTCAGAGACAACTATGGCCTTTTATCTTGAAAATACCTATGGCTGGAAGGTATTCAGCTCCTGGCAGATACAAAAGGATAATATATAGGACAAGTGATGTGTATGCCACTTAGTTGAGGAGTCTGGTTTGATAGCCTATGTGTTACAGTTAACAGAAAACATTAAAATAACATTAAAACCCAAAGGTTAACACATCAGAGAGTTCTGAGGTACAACTAAAAATTTGCGTGAAAGGGTCAAAACTTACAATAATCCTGCCTTTTCCCCCATGTCTTCACCCAAAATCTCTAAAGCAAATGGAATCAGATTTGCCTCACATCTCTTCATCTCGCCAGAAAACACAGCACATGCTCCAGACAAAATGAGCAGATTTTAAACCTGACCATTACATTGAAAAATAATTAAGGCTTGCCACTTAACTGAGCTTTCCTGATGTTCACAACTTCCTCTCACCTGCTGTTAGTCAGTAAAATTAATTCAGCAAGCAGATTGTGTAAAAGCAACAGATTATATCAGTTTAGTTTTCCTCACCTGTGCTGTATACCATTCTCTTAACAGCTGTTTCGAAATGCCACCTAGGGGTCTTGGTGAAACCATGAAACTTGCCAGCATTTTGGAGCTGAAAAACTGCAGCATAAAATATTACTAGAAATAGTAATAAAATATTACTAGAAATATGAAAACCAGAAGATACATATGGATTTAAAAAAGCGGTGGGATTTTAACAACTACATTTAATTACATGAAATGAGAATAGACAGTATTTGAATTTAATGGATAGCTTAGCAGCTTACAGGCAGGACAGCCTACCTCATACATGGGAAATTGACAGTTCCAGCAGTATTCTATGTTGCTCTTCCACAGCCCAAGGTCTTAGAAATGCTTTGAGAAGCACAGCTTTTATTGTCATGAATGTTCAGAAATTCTGCAATGCCTAATAGCTCTTCTTTGCCTGGACAATTACACAAATAGGGCTAGCATTTTACTTTTTTTTTTAATATCAAGACAAAACTCCAGCTCTCCTTATACCACATACTGCACCTAGAACTGTGACATCTGTCTTGTTTTCAATGTTTCCTCCATACCTAGAATTCTCATGTCACCAGCCAACAGCCCCAGGTCTTTTTATAACCAAATTCTGATTTGTGTAATACAGGAGAAAATGCATTTCAGTTGAAAGCTGGCCTTCAGTTTTCTCTCCTGTACCTAAATCAGGAGGGTAAGCTTGGCTAATCCCAGCTCAGCTGCTTCTGACTCTCTGCCAAATACTACAGGAGAAACTGTCACTTGAAAGTACACCTCCCACAGAACAGCACTGTGCCTGTGCAGGCTTCCTACCAAGAACAAAAGTCAATACAGCAGCTAGGCTTGTCTAATGCTATGCATGAATAAAACATTTCAGAAAAAAAGCTGCAGTAGAAAACCTAAGCACAAGCCAGACATGTTCTTGAATCAAAATCCTAGACTTGATCAGCATCCCAAACTTTGGAAAGCCTCACTACTGGACAGCATTATGCTGTCCTCATAAGAAATACGTCTACAAACTTTGTGACCTCTTCTCCACTTACCAGCCTGATAGAATGTAAGCTAAGAAAAAACAACTTACCCCCATTTAAAGGTGGAGCCATCCTCATCACAACTGATTCTGTTCACACAACTGGATGAAATAAGTATGTGCCAGTTTGCCAGAGGGGACTAGAAAATTAGGGGTTCAAACAGCATAGCGAGTACAAACATCTTCTGCAAGAGACAAAGTACCTGCAATGTTCCTCTTCACGTTTGTTTCCAAATATGCGGTCTTGCTGTCTTCTCCCAACAGATGAAGTAGATAGATACAAGTCATGATCCATCTTACAGCACTGAGACAATATTAGCTAAGATTTGAACTAAAAAATTATGATACAGACTTTGCATGCCAAGATAAAGTGCTAATAGAAACAGGCCATATTAATTATGTGTGTGCCATGTGCACGAAATGTATGCAGAAACTAACCATGAGGCCAGAGGACGTTCAAAGACACAATCTCTTGAGAACCTCTCCTCTATGTTTTCAATGTCCTAGTACCTTCAACCACTGAAAGCGCAAAAAAAAGCTTTCTAAAGCTCCTAAGTTGTTCTTTTGTCCTTTAATGCAGTTTAAAATTATGTCAAAACTACTTAATTCTTGTGACAGGCATACTTATCCAGAGACTTAATAGCATCACTTAGTGCACCACATTCAGACAAATGAGACCAGTTCTCAAATACCTTTGTAAGAGTTACAACCCTCTCATCTGAGCACTATGAAATGGACTCAAACCAAACCGGCTTCTCTGAGGCAATCACACAGAGGACGTTAACAGCATTAATAACCCCTTTGTCTAAATGTCCATTGACAAAGTCTACACATCTAGTCACTAACTTCCAAGACACCGCCCTCTCAAGGACCAGGTGTAATTTCCTTTTCTAGCTATGCCGCATAAAACCCAATCTAGAAAATTTAATAAATTTTGCTAATATATTACAGGTAACCACTATCCCCTCAGTATTTTTTACATAACTCATTGGTTTTGACTTGAAAAATAAACGCATGCCTTAAAATTGTCTTTTCTTATAATTACACAAACTCTTTCTCTGTAACTTTATCAAACATTTATCAAATTTTTAACTACAAGTTACTTAGGGAAGGTCTTATTTTATTGCCATTATTATTACCAAGAAGTTCAATCAAATTTAATTACATCATTTGTTTAATAAGATACTACTCAACATGAGAAAGAATGGATGAACCCACCTACCAGTAAAGTATCTGCCTTATTTTATTGCCAGAATTATACTTCTGCTAAGCACATACACAGTACATGGTAATTTTCCCCATCTTTCCCCTGTGCTAGCTTTCCACGTAGTTCTTAATTAGCTCTGTTTTATTTATGAAAGCGTATTTTGCTAGACTCTTCCCAAGAGCTTTAGAAAACTACTATATAAAGCTTGACTCTACTTATCACATTTCCTGTAATGCTTTCAAAAAGGAGGGAGAAGGCGAGAATGTTTAGAGGGCTAAAGCTGTGTTTGGGTGTGAAGGTTTCTGCTACTTTTAGCCCATCTCTTAAGCCCTATTTCCTCAGGAAATCATGTTTTTCCATCTTTATATATCTGCAAGTGCCAATTTCTCTCCTTTCTTGTTAGCTCTTAGCTAAGTAGCCTATTTTGTCCTAATTTAGTGGAGGGCAAAGCTCTTAAACACACAGACTTCTTATAAATTCTGGGAACTCTGGGAATGGAATGGAAGAGATTGTAGACTATTCAGCTCATTAGATGCAACAAAACTGAAAAGAACTGGCTTTTCCCTCCAAGGCAGTAAAAACTTCCATCAACACTGAACAGCTGGCATTGCTGTTTTCCACACCTATTTCAGTAGCAGTTGCTAAGTTTACAAAAGATGGCTGGTAATTGTCTTGAAAGGATGGCTGTCACTCCAAAGAAAGGTAGAAAAGTGTTTCCCTAGTTCTGAAAAAACAAGCACTCAGACAGGAGTTTAAGCATTCTGCACCTCAGTTTAGCACGCTATTCTTCAGTCTGCTGGACTGTACCAACCACACTTAAAAAGTACAGAGAATGACAAATCACCTTGCAAATCATTTGTCAGTGAAATGAACTGCTAATGTTATATGACAAACCTTTTCTGAAGCAAAATAATCCTACATACTTTTTATTCCACAGAGCTCACATGCAGAATTGGGACTGTAAAATGGAAAGTGAACATGCTAAGCAAATCTTGCAGCTTTTTGATTTTTAAATTTTTGGTTGTCATGGTTTAAGCCCAGCTGGTAACTGAGAACCATACAGTCACTCACTCACTCCTTTCCACCCCCCATCTCCAGGCAGGATGGAGGGGAGAACTGAAAGAATGTAAACTCCACAGGTTGAGATAAGAACAGTCCAACAATTAAAGTATAAAACAAAACTACTACTACTACTACTACTGCTAATAAGGGGAAAGAATATAAAACAAAAAGAGAAGGAAAAAAACCCCCAATAAACTCAAGTGATACACAATAGAGTTGCTCACCACCCACCAACCCCCGATCAGAGCAAGCAGTACCTAGCAACAACCAAAACACTGGTGTGTCACCAGCATCGCTCTCAGACCAAAGTCAAATCACAGCACTGCACCAGCCACTAGGAAGGAGAAAAGTAACTGTTACAGCTGAACCCAGGACACTGGTGTATACACATCTAAGAACTGATTGTCCATCTAAATAGTCCAAATAAGTACAGTGTCTTTCCATAAAGTGGAGAAAGAAACAGAATTAAGTCAGAAAAATTTTTGCCCCACCTCCTTTCATTTATTTTTCTTTTCCAATGAGCATAGGGGACTTAAAAGAAAGCTGGAGAGGGGCTTTCTACAAGGGCATGTAGTGATAACTGAAAGAGAGTAGATTTAGATTAGATATTAGGAAGTCCTTTACTATGAGGGTGGTGAGACACAGGCATAGGTTGCCCAGAGAAGTTGTGGACGTCCCACCCCCTGAACTGTTCAAGGCCAGGCTGGATGGGGCTTTGAGCAACCTGCTCTGGTGGAAGATGTCCCTGCCTCTGGCATGCAGGTTGAAACTTGTTGATGTTTAAGGTCCCCTCCAACCATAACCATTCTGTGATTCTATGAATTTCTAAAAAATGTCCATTTTTGTCCAAAGAACAATTTACTTATTCTAATTGTCAGCACACCCTCTGATGCCACTTAGCATCCAGTACTTGTACAGTTCTTTACCGTAGGAAACAGTGGTATAAATATAGAAGCATCTGGGGAAAAGAAGGGGTACATAGTCTAAGCACTGAAAATTACTCCTGTTATTCCTTCCAAAGTCTTGGGAAAGTTATCTAACTTCTTTCCTCCAATTTCCCCCTCTTTAAAATTGGAATATTAATACTTAACAATTTTGAAGGATATGATGAACACTAAGTCGTACTTGTAAACTGCCCTGAAGGCAAAAAACACTATATAAAGGCTAAGTATCATTCCCATCATCAGAAGTTCATGGTGTATCCTTTTCTCCTCCAAATATATGAAGGCAGGAAATTATCTTACCAAGGAGACTGATGGCAACTGGAAATCGTAGGCAGCCACCCTCTAAATTACTGTGCATGAGTCACTTTAAAGTACTACAGTTCGTTACTCAGTGGGAACGTGTTGACTCTAGCATATATTGTCAGAAATGTATTACAAAGATGTTTGTAAAAGGGTAATAGTTACTGAAGACTACTTGTAACTGGTACAAACAGCTTGTAACTGGTACAAACTACTTGTAACTGGTATAAAACAGCTAGAATGAACTTCCCAGTGATGGAAGAGATGCTGGCTGTGTTTCAGTATTCCCATCCCAAAAGATGTATTTCAGATCATGCTAGAGAGAAACTGTGCTGCATGTTTAAGGTGCCCCAACACATCAGATAAGGAACTGGCAAAAGGTATTTTAATCAAAAGCAAATTTAGAATAAGAACTATTTCTGGCTCTTTCAAACAATTCATGGGCAGATCCTCAGTAAGTTTAAATAGTTGCTTTGATATTAGTGGAGCTCTACTGCTTTTTATCTTGGGTTTTTCTCTGTTATGTTTACGATAACAAGACATATATGTAACCTAGTGTTCTCTCAGCACTAGAGGAATGGAAATCATAAGTAATTCTGTCCATACTATGAATTTTTCAATTTGATTTCCTGTTTCCAAAGGAAGATGAATACTGTCACACATTGCTCATTATAAAGTGTTCTAGACCAGTTTTTCAGCCTTACTCATCATGACTGATGTGTGGAATACTCTTGAAAAACTGAAGCTGAAAATCTCATTTGGATTATGTTCTTTCACATGATCTCTAAGAATGAAAAAATGGATTAAGGTCAGAGAAAGCAATTTCCACATATATTTTCATTGTGCATAAGGGACATGTGAAGTTCTGTCTTCAATAGATACAGTTCTTCAATTTTACATTGATTTTTGACTTAATAATTTTAGAGATGACTTGAGAAATGTAATGTAGGAAAGCAGAAGACACAGAATCATGCCAGTAGAAGTTAAAGGGTCAACACTCTTCCTAAGAGCATGAGGTTAAGAAAATCCTTCTATTAACCTTGCTTAACACCATATAAAAAGAAGTGCAAACTTACTCCTAAGCAAGCCTTTTTCTTCAGCTATGATTGTTTCCACTGCTGATAAAAATCAAATATATTTTAAGCCAACAGAAAACAGCATGAAAATACTGCAAAAAAGGTAAAGAACCATTTAACTCTCAAGCTACCACAGACAAGCAGGAATTTAATTTCTATCAGGAAGTGAAACTTTTTTTAAGGAATGGTAAAGTACCCATCCACCTTCTATTTTCACAAATGTATCCAATGCAAGCCCTCAAAACCCTATACAGGGAGTCTTAAGTTGTCAGGCACTTCTTCCCGTGCAGCCAATGCTTATTTTGCTATAAGAGAGATTTTTTTATTTTTCATATGAAGACTAACATAACTAAAATGCAGGGGTTCTGAACAACCTGACATGACAGTGTGTTCTCTGTGTTGCAAAATAAACAGCATAACTCAAATACTCAGGGCATTAACCTAGATTATTCATAGAATGAATCAAATCATCACTTTCTACATTACATTAGAGATACCTGTACTTTCACTTGCAGTATTTTTTCCTAATTGTCCTGATGCCAGCTGCCTCCATATTTTTGTTGGAGCAGGATAACCACCACAGCATGTCCTGCATGTCTGGGAATGAAAGGGGACAAGAACGTTCCCATTCTGATCACATCCCTTCCTGTTATGTTGTATACATCAACTCTTGGGTCTGATACTTCAGTGCATGACTTCTCATGCCATAATTATATCAGCTGCAAATTTGCATTACTACTTATCTCCAAAACAGTTTTATAAAGATGTGGATAGGCATGAATAGATAATGACTGACAAAACCAGTCATTAATCAGTTCATCAGTCAGTGTAAAAATCTGTATTTGAGAAATGAGGAAGCCAGTTTTCCTGTTCCTTATACCCTCTGCACAGGACTGCCACAACTCAGAAATCCAACCACAGTTTACTGATTTTACTCTGTTAAGCCAGGCAATGATGTTGAAAACAAAAACTGTCCATTCACGTAAACAAATGGTTTAACTGTTTAGGATAATATAACTAGTAGAAAAAAACACCTGAACTTCCTCTTTCTTTGATTAGCCAAGACTTGATAGCTAAAGTTTCAGGATCATACAGGCATTACAGACTATATCGTATCAATCATTAAACACAAAAACAGCTGATCTGCAACAATTCCACCTTTAAAGTGTGAGTTCAAAAGACTCAGTACTAGAAGCCTATTGCTAAAGACATAGCTTTGGTGCACAGAAAATGTGGATACAAAACGTAGTCTTTATGAAACTGAAGCATTGATATTAATGAACAAGGCCAGGCAGGTCTTGTTCATACATTTCCGTGAGTTCTGTGAATACTCATGAGTCCTAACATCAGAGATTAAGGTGTGCCTTTTCCAAGACTGCCGCAGTGGATCTTAAATGTTTTGATTTTCAGGAATAAAAAATTAAATATATATATATATTACTATTCATGATGTTTCCTAAGATTGCTGTTGATCAAAAAGCGATAAAATGGAATAAAAATTACAGACGATATAATTTCAGAATCTGTAGTGTTGCCAGACTTCTGTTAGCTGCCTTTACGTTCATTAAATAACATAGCTAGCAGGAGGATGGGCAAGTCACCTATACAGGAGCATTAACTAATGAAATCCTCTCTGTCCATTTAGGTGAGAAAGTACGACCTGGTAATAATGCCTTTTACCCCTCAATAACAGCCCATGAACATGACAACTTCTCATTAGCTGAAGATTCCTTGCCACTTACAGATTCACTAGAAGGAAGAATCCACTGGTTTTACCTCTCAATCTGTGTTTTTGTTTGCAGTAAAAGCAAGCACTGCGTTGCTGATAATGACAGTTTTAAAAGATGTCAGACTTATAAATTCAGCATAAGAGACAGATAAAAAGGTGTTGTAGTCTACATCAACAAGGTAATTCTATAATCCAGCTCCCTAAGGATTTATGACCAGTGCCAAGAAGTTACTGCAGCAAACTGTAAAATTAACAGTGATCATAAAATAAAATACAGCTTCCATAATGCCTTTTGCTTCTTTCCAAACCAGCTACCAGCATTTAGCCTTATAAGAATAATCCTTCTTAACAAAGGATTGTGCAAAACAAGCACAATGTAACTCCACTGAATGCAATGGAAGTATCCAAGAAAATACCAATGCAACTAAGCTGAAAATGTGAGGTAGAAATACTGAAAGTTGAGTGGGACAAAAGTCTTTGCTGCCTAAAGAAAATACTGTGTAAAACACATTACTTTTTCATCTCTATGCAGAATTGGTAACATTTTCAAAGTAATCAATTATATCAACTGAGCCACGATTTTTAGCATTGCTCTATTTCAGATCTTTAGGAAGCTGTCTTAATTACGGCAGTAGTTGATTAGTACTTTATGCCATCACTGGTCTTCCTTCTTCATGGTCTGACAACAGCATTAGAAACCACTGAAAGCCTTGGTGAGTACTCCCTATTTCAGACTACTGACCAGATTTTACTAGTCACTTCTCTGTCATCTTACTCAATGCAGGCATCTCTTATAATAGCAATCACTAGTTTTCACTGACTTCAAATTAAATCTGAAATTGAGTAGGTATTTTGCAGTATTTTCTTATAATAAAGAGCTGTAACTGCATGTCAGAGTCTCACAAATAAATTATAGGACCAATACAAGCTAATACAGTGCCAAATCTTTTGATGCTGTAAATGTCATCAGTGGAATTTTTACACTGGCAGAAAATTTGCCTACAGATTTAATAAAGCACTAGCAAACACATTTCAGCATTTTTGTGGAGGCACAAGCTGGAACTCATCAGGTTTCTGCCTAATAGAAGTAGCTGACAGCCAAGAAATTCATCTGGAGTATTGAAAATTAACGTTATTAATCGCCCCCATGCACTCTTAGTATGCTGTCTTCTCCTCTAGCTGTTAGAAGCCACGCATTTTGCAGGAGACACAGATGAAAAGGTACAGTCTATGTCAATTTAGTGTCATCTGACTGAGGACTGCCATGAGCTACCAGACCAAGCCAACTTCAGGAATAAAAAGTTGCATCATTTCTTGATAATATGTTAATAGTTGGATAAAACATCCCAGTGACCTGATGTTTAGAGTATCATATCAGAAATACTGTGAAGACAGAACAAGCAAAGGAGGATCATAAATTTAGACACTAATATCTAAAAATGCAAATGCTCATCTGGAACAAATAAGAAGGTTACAGATTCTGACTCATTGCAAAATCACCATCTGATTTTCAGTTTACAATACCAGCTTCTGAAATTAATGGGAAAGCCATAAACCAGCATACTAATTCCATATTTTAGATGCATTTTTCAAATAAATCCAGGAACAAACTTGCCAACAAAGTTTTCAAGCTGACAAGCAGGTATTCTTTATTGCGGCGCCGGGAGACACGGAGGATAGCTCCTCCTAACGTGTGTCCCTGTATTGCCACACAAGCCGTCCTTATATGGGCCCTGGGCATACATACATATTCATGAGGTTACATATGGATTACATCATTTTCCAGAAAACTCCCCGCATGCATATAAAATTGTGGTAATGGTCTCTGAGGGTCGTTTACTTCCTCCAACAATCCTCATCACTCCTGGCAGCCTTTGAAGCACGCGCAGTAGATGTTGATACCGGTCTAATTGGTTCGTTAGCACCAGAGAC
>JBCJKH010052490.1:22178-36947 GCA_039877255.1 Loriculus beryllinus
AGGAAGCCGTGGTCTGCATGAAGAGCATCCCTGCTGGGGTTACAGCCCTGGCTGGTCACCTGCCACAAATGGTTCAGCAACTTCAACCTTATTGTGAAGGAGGAATACAATAGGGCTTTGAAAAAGGTAAATCTGATCCTCAGTATGCCAACTGAGCCACTTCTTTAAAGGGACTTGTGAACATTATTATAAAAGGTACAAGCATTAAATGGATAATACATAACTGTTCAGCTAGATTAGAGAAAGAGATTCCAAGTGAGTCTCTGATGGAGAGAAGAGCCTGTATGAAAATCACTAGGATGGATGACAGGAAATTAACATCTTGGATTTTCAGTTTACAAAAATTAAGGACAGAGAAGAAAATTAAGTATATATCAGTAAATCAATTCCAGGAGAAAATAAGGTTCATTTAAGCTGAAAGGCAGAAAAATGGGTTTATATTGATCCTGTACTGTAATCAGAAATTAAAGAATTTCTAACATCAGGAAGATGAGGTCCTACAAGAATTTTACTGAAAGAAAAGGGAAGGGAAGAAATCTGGGTTTCAGTAATGAGCTTAAGCAGAAAACCAAGAAACTTACAGATTTATATTCTATTTATCCCAAACCACTGTGTTGAACAGAACCCTTCCTGAAATTTGTCTCCTATTGGTGTCAATACAGCCTCAACAGTATTGCACAGAGACCTGGGGGTATATGAGAGAATGCAGGCTGTTTTCTGTTAGTGACCTTTGCACATTTGAGCTCATAGGAAATGAAGGTGTCAGGCAATGAATGAGAAGGACATCTCAGAAACACCTAATTCACTCCAACACATTGCTATTTTGAAGTAACCTCTTTAAAAATAATCTGTGTTGGTTCCCAAGTTGACAGGAAGTAGTTCTAGGACCCTTTGTACAGGAATCAGACACCGGATTCAGCAGAGAGACATTCCACAAGCTTTTGTCCTCAGATAAGGTATCTTTTCCACCAGGTCACATTTGATAGTATCTTGCCACTAGATTAATCACATCAGATTTTAGGCTAACCTATTTCTCTATGTCTCTTTGGCTAACTCATACTTCTACAAAACAGCTTCTCTGGTTATATGCACTGAATTATGGGAAACCTCAAACCTCTGACAGATGCTGTACCAAATTTAATTTTGAACTTGATCTATTTTTAAAGCTTCTAAGATTTTGGAAGCAGAGCTCTTTGGCCATCACAAGATTTACTCAAACAACTACCAAGTGGATTCATGACCTTTTTCTTGTCCCTCGAAGATCTCCTAACATAAAAAGAGATTGCTAATAAATGGAGCAGAACTAACTAGAGAGCTTAGCAATCTCATCATAGTCCTCCAGTGAGACGTTACCTTTTGACACACATTTCTTATACACTTGCTTTTGGACATATATACATTGCACAATCTCTTTTGGACACAGAATGCTTCAGGTTATGGTTATAGTTTCTACAGTGAATCCTTGGTTATGAGAGAAGAGTCAGAACAGATTTTTATGGCACAATTTATCCATTTACCAAGCTCCTCAATAAAGGTAAAATGTGCCCAGCTGCTTTCTTGACTATGCTGTTCCAGAAATTACATTAGTATAAAACATATTTTTATTCTCATAGATTTCAGGAGATGAATCACAAGCCTTAATCATTAAAATATTCCTAAGGCAATGCAGATACCAAATATCACACCCTGTAATGCTGTAACCCTTCTCAGGAAGGTTTATAGGATTATAAGAAATTTTAGGATTATATAGAAGCCTGAAAGCAGGGAAACTGATGACTCCTCTGAATTCAGTAAGTTTTAAATTCTCTTTTTTACAGAAGGTGTTGTAGCTTTCAGACAGATCACAGTAAATAGAATCAATCATAGAATCATAGAACAGTTAGGGTTGGAAAGGACCTTAAGATCATTTAGTTCCGACCCCCCTGCCATGGGCAGGGACACCTCGTACTAAGCCATGTCACTCAAGGCTCTGTCCAACCTGGCCTTTAACACCGCCAGGGATGGAGCACTCACAACTTCCCTGGGCAACCCATTCCAGTGCTTCACCATCCTCACAATAAAGAATTTCTTCCTTATATCCAATCTAAACTTTCCCTGTTTAAGTTTTAACCTGTTACCCCCTGTCGTATCACTACAGTCCCTGTATATTAGCTTAATACTTAGGGAAATACTTAAGACACTTAAGGTACTCTCATTTAAACAGACCAATGACAATTGTTGCGGCATGTGAACCATGAAGCTTCTCCAGCTATTTTGTATTATTTGCAAATCTTACCATCTTTAAACTGTTCTGACTATATCTATTGAGAGACTGCCATCCCTGTCTATTTAACTGTAGCTGCTGACTACATACAAGCATACTGGTTGAAGAAAAATAATTTTAGTACTTCTGACAAAATCCACAGTTTAAATGGTTGGGAATTTCCACTTTATTCATTTGAACATACACATCTGTCAGTACATTCAGAGAAGCACTTCAAGAGCTTATCACATTTTGGCTGGTGCTGCACAGTGGTCTTGAAGCAAACAAACTGCATTCCTTTTTCATTAAACTAAATCAGAGGATGTGCTCCAGAAATGTTTCAACTACTTGAGTGTACTCCCTTCCCAAGATCAGACATGGTCTGACAGAAAAATCACACAAAGTAGACTCGGGTCCTCTTCACAGACTCTATACATCTGCCTCTGTTTGCACTCACTAATTTAGATATAGCCAGTGGCTTCTCTAGAAGCTCCTCTAACAAAAGCAATACTGACATGATAGTCCATTAGTCCTGACCATTCTTGGAACAGTAGAAACTGAACGAAGTCAACAATTAGCTGTATTTTTTTTTCTCCCAAAGAAAGATAAAAATAATAGTTTTATCTGGTACCATATTGCAAAGCTTCTGTAAAGCAGAGGAGACCACGGAAAAGATTAAAGAGCATAAAGAAAAACGAGATTATCATCTCCCAGAGGTACCTGTCCTGATACGCAGAAGACACTCTCCCCATGAAACAGGTCTAAGCTTTCAAACTATCATGTGTATGCTATGCTATTTCATATAAGTAACATGCTTATTTTCAGTTCTTTTCCCTGTTCCATAGCAGGTATGATGAGTACAAAGTATGAGAAGCTATGAAACCAGGCCACATTAATATTTTAAGTATGATTTTCCAATTATATTCAAGGTACATAAATATCACCTAATCACAATTTCCAAAATTTGCATTTGGCAAATTAAGGAATGCTTTCTATTTCATGACACATCAATTTCAGACTTTTTAATAACAAAAGCACATGTTCATCAATACACCTGGTTAGATAATACAGATGTATACAAAAGCACTAGTGTTAAAAAAAAATAAAAATAAATAAATACAAGAGTAATTATTTTACTGATGATTTTCTTTGCAAAACATTGCTCTGCAGTAAAAGAAAACTTTTCATATGTTCTTGACAAAAATCCCTCTGCAATTTCTCATCAAAGTCATTTTAGGATGGTATTAATAGAAGCCATAGAACCCATTGTTACAACATCATATGGTTGCAAAAGGTAACGAAAATCTAGAGGGACTACTGTCCTATGGCAGAATGATTTCACTGCCAGTCTGAGAAGATGACTTCAGAGCAGTCACTGCCCATGAGGGTCTTTATGGATGACATCATGATGACACCACCACATTGCAGTTCTGGTAAAGCCATAATCATCTGAAAATTTAATTTGATTGCTTGACATCTAAATAAATTACTCACATAGAACCAGCTGAAAACTAATAAAGCATTGACTCAGCAGCACTTACTCACTGGTGCCATAAAATGATAAATAGAAATTTTCAAAGGAGATGAGGTATGAGAAGAAGGAAAAGGTAACAAGCAAATTATTTTGTATGCAACTGCTGGGAGAGACCTCCCAAACAAACAAATTCTGCATTCATCATAATTACAAATAGACACAACCCAATTGTTTATTGTGCTGGCATTTAAATTTTGAGCTCATTTGTAGATGCCAAGCACCATTTCTGAAACGTTACAATACAAATAATGTCTCCCAGAACTCTGAGACATAAGATAATAAGATGTGGATGCAAATTTTGCAATTCAAGTCTACTTCTACAAATCTTAAATCAAATATCCTGAAAACACAGTTTCCAAGTACCTGCCTTACAGGCAAGGGGAATTAAGAAAGAGAGAGAGAAGGAAACAAATGAAGTAATCAAGTAGAAACTTTAATGTTGTTTAGTAGTACAAAACTTTTCAAGTCAAGATTTACCTTGTTCTTATCTATGCAATTGACAAATTTTGTTTTTCAACCCTCCTGGCAATAGTAAAATTTTATATAGTTGTGATATTAAGAAGAACACTACACCATCAACACGTTCTTGAAGTGCCAAACAAGATCACATAAACAGAGAAAGAGAGCAGAGGAGAAATCTCCTGATTTCTGTCTGGTTGATACTCCAGACTGTAAAGCTGTTACAGAAGATTCTATAGCAGACATGGACACCTTTCTGTTTTATCATTGCATCTTTCTCATTATCTTTCATCTCTTTGTCTGAGATTAACTGCCACCAGCAACAGAGTAGATAAGTAGGATTTTGGTGTGACATATTATTAAGGAACGTGCGATAAATCAAATTTCTGGTGCCTTTCAAACTTACTTTCTCCTCAAAAGGCATATCCTGTTTCCCTCCTAAAAGTTCATTTGCTAATTATTTTAAATTTTTTGTCATCTCTCCATTTTTCTGTTAGACTTTACAGGCTTGATTCTTACCGCCTTTAAAACAGAGAAATGCAAAAGCCATAATGTTGAGCGCTCATATGTGCACATACTTATAACAAATTTACAGCAATGACTTCCCAGCTCTAGTTTTATGAAAAATGTGTGACAAAAACTATGGCTTTATCAAATGAGAGAAAAACAAACAAACAAACCCCACAACCTTTTTAAGCATAAAAAAAAGACAGCCTTAGAATCACAAGGACTATCTTCACAACATAAGAAACAATTATACAATGCATATACATGTGCTATCGGGCAGGTTGGTTTGTTCTCCACTTAAAACTGCTTCTGCCTCTTATGTTTATCTGCAAATACAGATGAGAGGTCAGGTTTGAGAGTATTGCACTTGGCTCGTAACACTTAGGAGGCTAAAATGAGTAAAGAGAAGTTCTTTTGGGAGGTGTGATAATCTAAATCACAGCAGATGGGGAAAAGCCTTTCTCTAAGCAACCAGAACACCAAAACACAAAAGGAGATGGCACCCTCAACATTCCCTCACACACTACAGATTCTACATATTGTCTGTCTCCCAGGAGAACAAGCAATCTCCACCCAGACACCCTGAAGAATCCAAAGACTCTTCAGAAGATAAAAAGAGAACTATTTCTGAATTATGTAACTGAATTTAATTCTCTTTATTCATTGCAGAAACTGCAATGAAATTAAGATTTACTGGGCTTGTCAGTCCTGTATTCCAACGTCCCCACTTTAAAAATAAAGCTACAAACACCACTATTTCCTTTATATGAATTCTAGTCCACTGCCCAGATTTTAGCTCAAAATCTACATGTATAAAAAGTAGAGTATTGAATATATATACTGTATTGGATGAGACATACAAAGTAGAAGTTAAGCTAAATACTAACCTTTCTACTAAAAGCAAATATTTTCTACAGAGTGTTTAAACTTATGACCTGAAAAGCCCCACTCCCAAACCCATGTAAACCTTCATTATAATGCTAAAAACACCCCAAATAAAGTTGTAAAAAATAGTATGCAGAACATAAAAAGATAAAATTACGGAGGTCCCTGTAACTTTCAAATGAAATCTGTGTCTAGAGCTTCGATGAATTATTTGTTTTTTAAACAGCTATTTCAATCCTACCTCACCTCAGTAGCTGAAAAAAAAAAAAATTCAACTACAGACTGCAGATTCTCCAACTAATACCTATTAAAGACCTGGGAAAAAAGTTGCAAAATTTAAAATAAATAATAAAACAAAACAAAACAAAAAAGAAAAAAAAAAAAAAAGGCAAACCAACAACTTCGCTGTGCCTAAATGACAGAAATTTAAAAATAAGCAAAACACTAAAAAAATGACAACGATAAATCCATTAACTTTAGGTTACTTTCATTAGGTTATCTTTTCACTGTCACTGCAAAATGGAATGCAATCATTAGATAAACTACCGAATTACAAATTCCACCCACACATGAACAGATACGTAGGGTTTTCACAATATTTTAAGTGCACATTTCTGCACCAGGATTACTAAAAAGCATTCCATCATTTTTCCTTCTGGTTTACTCACCACAAAAGGCAACACTGATTTCATAAAACTATTTGACAAATGTTGGTTAAATTCACAAAATTGTTTTTACCAAAACACTAAAAATATATGGGAACATGAAGGATACTAACTTAACTCAAAACTTTTTTACTTTATTGAGGTTTTCCAGCCCTTCCCATAGCTAGTTAAAATTGTTGAGAAAAGGCTGTGATAAAGGTAGCAAGTTTTTTTTTTGATACAACTTTTTCATATGTCGTATGGGTTTTTTTAATTAATAACAATAAAATCTGAGTTCTACAAGAGGCAAAAAATGTCAAGACCCATACTAAATAAGTATCAGCAGTCTGGAAGTTGATTATATTATCCTCTGTGCTTTTTTCTTTGCAAAATCCCATTGCAAAATTCTGTTTAGTGTACTTTTGCTCCATGACATAATAACCAGCCTTATTTCTCTCTGGATGCTTCAGACAAAATACGACAGAGAATATTAACTATTCAAAATTGCAAATTTATCTTTTCTAGTAAATACATGAGACTTAAACTTTCTTGTCCTGAAAGACTTAAGGTATATCCTATTTCTGGTTCAGTCCAAATATAAAAGAGCTGCTTATGAAGATATTGGTGATCCTTCTATTCACATTTAATTTTCTGTATTGCTGTAACTCTATCATAAACACAGCCATGCATTAGATTAGAATGCATTTTATGAAATAAGAACATCATTTGCTTAATTTGTTTCAAGTCATTCAACGCTAGTGTATTTAACAACATAATTAAGTTAACACCAGTGCTGTTCTCCACTGCATTGTGTCAGGAAGTGCCGCACTTAAACTTGCATCAAGGTCACCTTTCCCCATAACTCTCATAATACCAAATCGCCACACAATAAATAACACCTGCTGTCAGTGACTGAACAGATTTGATTTTTGACAGCCTGGTAGAATTAGAGTTGTGCTACCTCAAATAGGGGCCAGATTTTAAGTTACTAGGCATGTAGGAATATTAGACACATACTTAAAATGAGCTATGACGCTTCCCACAGTCCATAAAAGTCAGCTTCCTTGGTGGCTCCTACAGACCTTTAGAATTTCACTAAAACTTTTTGGGAAAGGAGAAGAAATAGCTTATTATACTAAAACTACCTCACCTAAATATATTTTGTTTGGTCTATTTTAAATACTGTCAAGTGGTATTTACAAGGCATGAAAATTATATGAATACCATCACAGTAGAAAGTAAAACTAAGAAATATATATACAAGTATACTGAAATATATATATGTATATATATACACACATTGGCAGACTTGCAAAGAGACCTCCTTCAGTCAGCTAAGCTTCAAACTGGCCAAGTGTCTAGCAGATCAAAATTCACTAAGTAGAACATTTCGCAATTTCTTTGTATTTCCAATATGTAGGGAATATATGGAAATATATGCATAGAAAGCTTTCGTGCTTATTTCCCTTAAATTGTAATTTATTAGACTTTACAACAGTCTTTTATTAGACTTCAATTACAGACTGGATAACTGTCAGTATCACAGAACAGTATTTGCTGTGTGAAAGGTCACAGTCCCACATATTTTCTTAATCAATCTTAGTCCAACCCTGTCCCACCTTGGGGCCTAAATTATATTTTCAAGTCCTGCTTCCTTAAAATAAGGCTTCCAGAAACTAGAGATGCTAAGAATGGCACCAGGGCATTTTTCTCTACCAAGATTTTCCAGTCTAGCTAATTAAAAAGCATCTATTGCTGCAATTCAAATGCATACCTCCTGAAGTACCCATATTCTATACATTTTTAGATACTTAGGTCTTAATCCACACTCTGTGTTGCTACTGACCTCTTCCTGCTGTAGAGCACTGCTAGCAGGATCATTCAGAAGTTCTTCAAGTTATAGCTCCCTCCCTCCATTTCAGAGAAACAACACAGTAAATCAGAACACAACAAATATACACTTTTACAGATCACACTGCATTTTATTACTTCACTCTGTGTTTGTTATAAAGGTAAATGCAATCTATAAAGCAGTGAGCAGTATTTTTACTGACTTAGCAGTTCTGCAGCTTATATTGCAAGACGGCAGTGCCCATGAACCATTAACGTGAATAGATTGCTATAGAAATTCTTTTTTTTCAGTGTATGATTAGCATAGAAAGGCTGGAAGAAAAATTATTTGATCCAGGAGAATAATACTTTAGAGAAGACCAAATGATACTTTTCTAAATTCCATCACTGGACAAAAAAGATTGACTTAATCAGTCTGGTTTTCTGGAAGTACTTCATTTCTACATTTCTTTTGATCAAGCTATATGTGTTAACATGCAGTAACTCCAGGCAGGCCAAATTTATGCACAAGTTTCTTTGAACTTCAAACAAGCTCGTTGGACTCTTTAAATTCAATTTTATCTGCAACTCAATTACAGAGAAGCTGTTCTCTCTCCTCCCTGCAAGAAAATATATTTCCATTTGCATCATCCCATAATTTCATATAACCTCTAGTGGAATCCTATTTCCCTTGTCAAATGTGATCAGCTTCCCTAGGAAAGTTACAGACTGGAGTTAGCAAAGTATTTATTCACAAAGCTTTCTGTAGTCTATGGCCAAGAGAGGATGATTTCAACACTTAAAATAATTTTATTGTCATATATGAAAAACTAGAAACACACCTCATAAGTTGTGTACTACAATCAGTTTAGCTCTCTATATGCTGACATCTTGTAGGAAAATCACCTGGTTTGGAAATAAAATCGCTTATTATAACTTGTTACATGCTAGAGATGTGTGGGCAGTCAATCTTGAGAGAAAACTAAACGCAATAAAACCCAGACTGCTATCACGTAGCTATGTCTAAAAGCAGATATAGTACTTGCAGTGAATACATGAGTACAACACAGGAAAGAAATGCAAGGCAGACTCTACATACAGATGCTACATGCACACAGAACTTTAGTGCAGTGGGAAATTGCGATTCCAATGTGATACAATGTCAAACAAAATACTGGGTTGTTTTCTGACATGTTTCTAACTCTAAGACAAAAATCTGTTCCTACTGTAGACCAAAATGGCAATAATCTCTTTTTGCTCAATAAGACTGGTATATTGTTAAGAAGTCACCTACTTCACCTTCAGCCTCAGGACACATTCAGCTATTACCAGATCAGTCTGACAGACATCTAGAAGCTGTCCCCATGACAGAGAATCCACACCTTCTCTACACAAACTGCTTCAATGTTTTGCTATTTTGTATTAAAACAAATTAAGCCTGTTGCTTCTTGTCCTATCACTCAGTCCAGGAGAGCAAGCTCCTCCTCCAAAAGCAGTTTTTAAAGCCAGCTCATGCAGTATCTACCAGGATTGCTACCAGATTTCTTTCAGCTCAGTTCATAACGCTGCTGATACAGAAATAGAGGAAGAAACTTCATACATCTTCATAGTTGGACAGGCAACTCAAGCTAACTGTACTGACCACCGGCTCTGCCTACACACTGATTCTCCTGCACACCATACTATGCTATTTAGCCAGAATGGTGAGGCTTAACCTGGGTAATCTGCTTTATTTAATTGTCTGAATTACAAATTACCAATAAATCTTTTATTAAAAACTTCACTACCTTTGCCAGTAACTTAGCACTCTAAAATCCTGGGCAAAACTGTAGTAGAAAGATGAAGACATATCTTGCAGCCAGTTAACAACTCCTGAACTTCAAAGCTGAATTTTTGCAATTGTATGGTCCTGTGCTCTCAGGAAACAGTATATAGAATAAACAGCAATGACAGATATCCCCTACTGCTTTACATGCTGTTATGGATACCCTTCCAGCAATTGAATTATTTTATTTACAAATATATCTAACAGCAAGAACTTTTAAATCCATTCTGAATTTGCCCTTACACAAGTAGCCTGTGCCAACTCTACAGTGTTTTAGCACTCATTTTGCTACAATGCTGCAGCATATTCAGTTCACTGCCATGTGTGGTATGAAGGCCAAGAAAGAAGCGTTAGGAAAAAAGATGCCTATCTTCCAAGGAAACACTAGGTAGCTTACAATATATGCATTTAATTTCTTGAATTACCCAAGAGTTATTTTGACAAGTGTAGTGAATTTAATTTCAAGTCCTAATGAAATATATCAGACTAACCCCCTGTTTTCCTTTTACCTCCACTGTGTTATTACAAAAACCCAGTTGAATGAGTCCTGATTTACGATGCTTTAAGCGGGAGTATAATTAAATCCATTATCCCACTCTCCCAGAAATAAAACGTGACATATATCATTCTAACTGGCTTGATGGGAGGAAAGGTATTCCATCTACCCTCTTTGGCATTTCAAACATGTAAGCCTTTGTACTGTCCATCCTACAGAACTGTCTCTCCCAGGTCGCTACCACCTTCAGCAAGGTCTCATTCTCCAGGATAGATGGAGAGAGAAACTCCATTAGAACCTCTATAGAGAACAGACAGAAATGTCAGCCATATATTCTGAGCAAAATATTACCTCAACAAAACTCTCTTCAAGGAATGCTTCTCTCAAGAGGAAATATCCTCTTGTCTCTCCAACGAGCCACTAACAAGCAACACAAATAAATATTCCTCAGACCTACAGGCTACCCACACAGGTGCTGCAATAAAATGCAAATACAGGATTTCCAATGTTTTAAGCCTGCTGTAGGTGCTACCCTTCAATCACTCAGCCTCTAGATACATTCCCAGGCTATAGGCTACCATGATTTCCTTACCACAGAGCTATGCCATATGCTATAAACTACATGTTTATGACAGAGGATTCAGTCCTCAGTTTTCCTATGATTTCAATGAAGGTGCAATTTTCCTGTTTCACAGCTAATGATAGGTGTGATTCACATACAAACACAAACTTTGCACAGAGTCCTGAACACAGGGTTCCTAAGTTGCACACATCTTGAGTGGGGTTGTCATCTATGTCCAGAACAGCATAATCATTCCTTTACTTGCTCCCATTGGTTAAAGAGGGCTTCTTAAGTTTTGCTGGATCAGAACATTCCTCGATCAGATGACTTTACTACGAAAGAAATCTCTCCATGAAAACTCTGTCACTATTTGTGATATCTGCATTTGTAGAGACAACCAAAATGACATAAGGACTTCAGTCAGTCCATTATTTCTACATTTGGATTGCTAGCACAACAGAGAGGTGAAAAGAAAACATTGCTGAAGAGCTGAACAGATGGGACTTTGGCAAGATCTCTGATCCCACACAAAACACGCATCTCTCCAAATTCTCTTTTAACCTACTTGCTGGATCTATTTCTCTACCTTACAAGGACTATCCTCACTTAAAGAATGTCTTTGATGTATAGCTTTTAATTCTGGAAATTAGCAACAGCTTTTACTTATCTAGGAACTAACTAGGCTAAACAGGATTGTTTTCTTTATTATTTCTAGGGGTGGGGAGGAATATCAATTCAACTACAACAACAAGAAGTCTCCTATCTAGAAGCTTACTGAGAAAATGTTTACCTCAAACCAGTCGTTGGAAACACAATAGGGGGATTTTCTTTCTTTTCAAGGGATCACCTTGCTCATCACTTGCCCCAGCAGGAATGGCCATGATCTGTCTGTTATCCTTGACAGCAGCCTGGCTAATCTACTCCTAACTTGCATCCTGTGAAGTACACTTCACTATTTCCTCCGGCAATCTATTACATTACTTAATTATTCCTTATATGAAAAGCTTAATCCAATTTAATCCTATTTAAGACTTACTTCTTGTTTTACCCACCATTATGATGGAAAAGATTCTCCCTTCTTTGCAGCATCATTTCATGCGTCTGAAGGGTTTTACCACATCTTGCTTCAACTTCTCTTAAGACTTCAAATCATTCCCCTAAATCATCATATCTAGATTTTGATTTTTCCTGATGCTGTCCTTCAGACTGTCTCAGATTATTTTGTACTTTTCCTTAACCACACTGCTCAATATTGGTCAATATTTCTCTCCAGCCAGTGCCTCAGCAGTACTGTATTATATGATGGATAGCACTATAGTCACTTAACATACACTAAACAATCTATGTGAAGTACCCCCTTTGTCACTGTTTTTCAATTTAGTAACATTTCTGCAATATGCAAATATTAGAAAGATAGCCTATGCTACAGATACATTAAAACCCTATTTTCTAAACATAAAATTAAAACATATATAATATGCAAAATAGATATTCAGATTTCTTCTCTAGTGTTTGTAGTTTGTGTGGCTACCAGGTAGAAAACTGATCATAATACCATGTACCACAAGCACCACAAGCAGTCTGAAACACATAGGAGATTATGGTGTTATGGCACATGTCCTAAGCAGGGGCAGGCATGTCAGGCACATCTACTGCCTCTGTTCAACATTCCCTGGATCCACTGAGCCAAATGCACTAAGCAGATCAATGGCACACATTCAATAAATGGAGGTATGCCAGCTATACTGTTCATGTGTGCAGCTCAGGAGCAGAGAGTGATCTCTTAGGAAATACTCATGCACAGAGCTCTGAAATCATCTCTCTCTAATTTTAATATATATAAGTTTGAGAGTTCCTCCAAGAACATACAGAAATCAAACATAAAAGAGAAGTAACTGTGAATACAACGAAAGCTAATTCACTTACCATGCACTTATCTATAGCTACCGTGAAAATTGCTTTAACCAGTCGTAGCTGTAGGCTGAGAATGAAATACATTCTTTTTAAAGCTTAGTGGAAGAAATAGGCATTAATGAAACACTTGGATTTTAAAAGTAAAGATAAGAAAATTGGAAATTAATGTTCCCAAAGCAACTGAAACTCTATCATATTTTATATGTGTATTGAAGTGAAAAATGTAAATGCATGTATGCACAAATGGAGAGAATTATAAGAACTGCTATGAAATAGTATAACAGCACAGGGTATCTTCAAGTGCAAGTTTCATCAGATTTCTGTTTCACTCCCCTTCTGGAAATGCAGCACACCCCAAGAGAACCAAGGGCTAGATGCTAGGTGCCATGTATAGAATTGAGATTTTAATATATTGAACATTATCATTTACATTATCATTATACATTATCATTTACAAGCCCTGATGTCACAATAAATGAGATTTCTGAAAGGACACCAAGTGATACTGAGTATTCTTTCAATACTCTGAAATCTTGATTTAGTAAATTCTCTCATCCTGATTTCTAATAAATATATATACAAGAGGACAGACTGTAATACAGAGCCTGAATTTCTGAGATTATTCAAGGACTAATAATCTGTCAGTGAGACTGAATATATCTGTCTGTCCCTCACTGCTAATTCAGTAGTCAGCTGAACATATTATTTGATCAATCAACCATAATTGACTGAAAGGACAGTAACAGGTTAGATACAATACCAAGATGATACATCAATCTTTGATTTCTACCATTTATTTGAACACTGAGATATACTATATCAGACGCAAGTAGATGCAACAAAACTGTGAAATATCTATGAAATTAGTAAGACACTGGCAATTAAGAGAAAAGGAATATTTAATGGTGAGTAAAGATTCCTATTGTATATTTCAAGCAAGATACTTGGCAATAAGCACCCAGTAACATTAAAAATATATATTAATATATTTAATATCAATATTTAAATATAAAAAAAATATATTAATATATATTAAGAATGTATATAGTTCTCTTGCTGCTTAAACAAAACTAGCCTAAACAGCCTTTTCAATCTGAAGTAGAGAGCTTTAACTTATTGCATATTCTACAAACACCACAAGCACTTGTTTAAACTTAAAAAAAACTCTTCAGCCAAAACAAGGGGAGAAGGATGGGCAAAAAATGGAGTAGAAAAGTTTCATGCTAAATTCTCTCTGCACAAAGACTGTCACCCAAAAAAAAAAAAAAAAAAAAAGAAAAGGGATGTAAATGAAATGTTATTTCAGCTCAGATTTATATGTAAACAAGGTTGCAGTATAGTTCAGCCTACAAAGGCATCTAGTAAAAAAACCACTTTGCATACACTCTTAACTGGTAAATTAGGAAAGCACCTTACTCAAAAAACAGAGGGATAATATTCTTTAACATAGCAATATCAGACAACTTTTACTGCATCTTTCTTAAGTAGGTCACCATAAATACTTGAAACTACATTACATTTGTCAAATCCGAAAATAAAGATTGCAGCTGGTAACAACCTCTGCCAATTTATGCACCTTGGTGCAACCATCCACCTTATATTTATAGTAAATACTTCCACAAATACATAAAAAAGACAAAACTTCAGATTTCAACATTTAATACAGACCAGTTGATTTAAAGACCCTGCGATGCCTTGTGTTTATGATTTGTGTATGATTAAGAATCACGCTAGTATACAATAGTATTCTAATACTGACAATGGAGCAGCCTTAGTAAAAGAAAATTAATTCTATCCCAGTCAAAACCAGCCTCCTTTAGGTGATGGAATAGTCCATTTGTTTCACTGGAAAGTAATACTGACTCAACCAT
>JBCJKH010052490.1:36953-65108 GCA_039877255.1 Loriculus beryllinus
AGTTAACAATGGCCTACATGTTAAAACCTCCTAAAAATTAGCCACTGGGTGTGCTGGCTTGTTTTGACAACTCCTCACCAAGAATAAGTATCCTAGAGGATTTTAATATGTCCACAAATTTCTGAGGAAAAAAAAAATGTATTATATGCATATTTGCCCTCTTGCCTACACAGATAACCATTTCCCTTCCCTGTCAGACTCAGTCTCCAAATAAGAATGAGGTCTAGCCTTCTAGACAGTTAGAACATTAGGTAAGGAGAAAAGCCTCTCTCTTTCTGCCCCAATGTCAATGGCTACTTGCTGTTTCAGCAACACACAATCGGAATATTCACTTCATGCCCTGGCTTTAAGAACCCTGGGTGACAGCCTTTCATAAGGTGAAGGTGGAACCATATATTTGAGTTGGGGTTTTCTCCCTAAAACAACAAGGAGAGATTGCTATCTTCAAAAGCAATGTAGAAAGAGAAAGAAATACTTTCTTACGAATGCGTGAATTGCAGGTTCCATCCAGTCTTTTTTCACCTTAATATCACAATACTTACAAGAAACTTTTGGGTGATTTGGATGAGATAGGGTTAACATCGAAGACATTATTTTATTGTTGCACATTCTGTGTGAAGTGGTGGTGCAGTGCTGAACAAGGAAAAATACGGCTGGCAGGAGCAGTATGAGTCTTTTAATTAGAAGAAGCTATATCCTGGCTGGGCCTTTATGTTAAACAATTTGCTGGTTAAGCAACCACCTGTTCCATCAAGTTAGAATTGGCCCTGACTGAAGAAAAACATTTAGAGAGGCAGCTGAGAAATATTAATAATCCTACAACACTTAAAAAAAAACTTAAAGGAAAAAAGGGATATACAGTTCTACCCAAAGCAGAATGTTCCATGAAAATCAGTAAAATGCATGATTGCTGTACATGTTTTAGATGCTAGAACAATCTAAAGAACAGGCATATTCCTGATTACAAAATAAAATGAAGATAGATAAAAAGCTCTGCCAATCATCATGTTACCATGACTGTATGATGGAGCTCTGACAAGTAAGTGAGGTATCACACACGTACAAATGAACGCTCAGTGAGGAAGTCACTAATACAACCATACAGGAAGTAATGCTGTGCTGCTTCCTATGCAGAAGGTAATGGAGGAACAGAAATGAAAAAGCATCTATCTGAATAGCTACCATGACATTACTCAGAACACAATATATAACGACCACAGCACAACAGGCAGATTAAAAAGGACTCCTGACCAATGGGAATATCAATAAAAATTATTATGCTTAAAAAAAACCAAAAAAACCATAACAACACACAACTACACAGAATACTTCTCAGGAAAATTGCTTCATTCCTGGAGAGATTTTCCTCCAAAATGGTGTTTTCAACATGGAAATTAACAATATTTAGCTTGACAATGGCAAATACTCCCATAATTCTGAAAACCTAGCATTGAGGTTCTCAAATAGGACTGCTCTCACTGCACTAGTTTTTCCCAATCAGACACTTAGACAAGCATAGATTTTTCAAACCACCTTCTTACGACATGTGCATTTGTGCTGCTTTTCAACAGATATATTGTCTCAGCAATCATCATGCTTCTCTTAGTTTGGCTAAGTTGCAATTTCCTTATCTTTCCATTTATGTGAACAAGCTGCAAGAGTTACTGATTTCCTTGCACTAGCCATGAGATTTCTGCACAGTTCACACTGGGCTTTATTTCAGACCTTGGGGGGAGCAGAATCAGTGGAAAAAGTACAGTATATGCAGCAAAAATAACAATCTTATTTCTCACATGCAATAAAAATGCTATAGTCTAGAGACTACGTGTTTGTTGCAGGGAAGCAAAGAGGTAATATAAAATAGTAGCACAAGTTGCTCAAACATCTCCAGAGGCAGAAAGGAATAAAAAGGACAGGTAGATTAGAGATTAGAATACTTTAGGGATATTTTTTTTGTTTGGTTTTGTCTCCTTATTTTCTTTTAGTCAAACACTGTGTGTGAAAGCATCACATAATTGGATAATAACAGAACACAGAGAATCTCAGAAACTGAAAATCCCATTAGGCTGTAGGTATTGCTCTTATAGATTAAAACAGACCATGTCATGAAGGATAAATGAACATATCAACAATTTAACACCCAGTCATACAATAACATCCCTAAATGGTAAATAATTTTTACCCTTCTCATTTTTTGTCAAAGATTTTCTTTCCAAACAAAAGAGAAAATGTGCGTCATTCAGTCAAAGTGCATTAACTACTTTTCAGAAAACTAATTCATAAAAGTGTTTTGAAACCTCTACTGTGATTTTTACATTTACTGCATAAACTGAATGACAGCATGTACTGAAAAAGCTGGATATCTAGGATGCTGAGTGGTATATCTTACAGATACAACCCAACTTTAAAATCAATTGTTCTTCCTGTTGAATTTGTTACAGATTGCTGCCTTATCTCTGGAGTAGGCTGCAACATAATTATTCCATCCTTTCTCTCATTAACATTCAGACAATGGTAACACTGAATACAGTGTTTATCATTTTGCTTTCTTAATTTCAAACAAGTTATTATTTCCAGATAAGCCAATTTTAAGCTTATCACTGTTACAAAATTTAAAGGACACTGCAGGTAAATCTGCACTGCAGAGCAACATAGAAAGAAAGCAATCCAACCCTGCCTGAGCTTGCTTATAAACAAAAGGCAATGGGGCTGGCACTGTTACTAAGACACGCAGACCTTATGTAACTATATTGCTTCTGGGGTTTGAGTTAGCAGTTCTGTTCCACAGTGTGTAATGTAGAAACTCCCTTAAGGGCATTTTCATTGGACTGATTTACTTCCTTGAGTATGGTATCTTTGCTCAGTATTTTCAGGCATCCAGAAGACTAATCAGTGTATCACACTGTACTGGCAAGGACATAATCTTCAGATATGACAGGTCTTTGATACCTTAGGGAATGGTGAAAACACTGATTTAGAAAATGCAAGGTACTATTTTAAATGGCAGGAAAACTAGCAAGGATTACCTCATCTTGACAGTAAAGTGAGAGCATTGTCTTAGAAAAATCAACGCAGCATAAATCAATATACACACCATTTAGTTACTTCAAAGTAACTTCCTTCTCAAGCCAGCCTTGACTTACTAAAGAAATTAATACACTTGAAATTAGTGCCTTTGTCCTCAACAATCAATAATTTGGCTATATTTTTCAATAATCGTGATGACTGAATTATTCTATCACCTTTCTTTTACAACAGAGTAAGAGTTTTCACCAAGTCCTGAAATAGCCCTAAGGAAAAAAAAAATCTTTTCTGGGCAGCATTTCGCCTCCCCCAGATCCAATTCCTATCAATGCCAGATCCAGAGGGCAGATAAAGTCAAAGACTGTAGCTGCTCAGAAAGCTTTGTGGAAGGCAAATTAAACAGGACTCACCCATGTGGCTGGGACACAAAACCACGGTAGAGACATAAAGTCTTCTAACAAACTTCCAGATAACCAAAGCCAGATGCCTGATTTAGGTGCCCCAGACTCAGTACATGCTCCTTTTCAATCCTTAGGTGATTTAGAAAATGTGTTGTTAACATTCATGACGTTAGAGAATTTTGTTTGTAGAACTGTAAAATCCACTGCTAGAAAATAAACATGCATTCCAGTTAACTTCACTAGCTTCAAGGTAAAAAGCCTTTCAAAAAGAATTTCCCAATACAGATTTGAGAGACTGGCAGATTCCTGTACTGGCCATCTGCATCTCTGGTTAGTTCAGCTGAATAGTTCTCCGTTTATCTATTCTTAATGTGCAAATCACATCACCAGAAGGAATTAAATAATCAAATAAATAGCAAACTAGTCTTTAATAACATCTTTGTCATTTATTTATTTTAATAACATCTATGTAAGTTACATAGAGTATTCTTCTTTGCCTCAAAAATCACCCTGAAGAAATTCTGCCCTTTTTTTTTTTTCTGTCCATTTAATGACATGTTACCTGTGACACCTGCTTGTGAAATTTGGTCAGATTTTCAGCCCATCTGGTGTGTCTTTAAAGCATGCAGATACAGATTTTGAGAAAGTACTAGAAATTAATGTTTTGGTCATTCTTACACAAATTCTTGTAATGAAAGTTTTGCACAAAGGTTTTCAAGGAAGATGGTTGTAGAGGGTGTTTTATAAGAGGTAAAGCTAGCCAAGACAAGTCTGTGGGACTGTACGGTGGTCTCTCAAAAGATACAGGCTCATCAAGCACCTATATTGGTCCTTTTTCAGGTCTTGGCAGATTCTTCGAATGAAATGCTAACCGTATATGTAACCAGTGTTGTAAGCAAATATCTATCTTCCATTCCTTTAGTAGTCAGCAACACTTAATGCAGCTTCCAGATCCAAACACCGCTTAACAGAGCTGATGGACTCCCCAATGGTCAAGTTTGGGTGGTTCTGAGTCTGTAAGTAACACTGAACTGCAGCACTACAAGAATTTACAGGTCAAAAAACTAAGGAAGAGGACTAGGGGTTTCCTTCTCTGGTTCAGGTGCATTAGCATCCACTTAAGTGCCATTCAAACTTAGACATCCTTCTGTCAATGAGGCCTCTAATCTGCTTCATGACTTTTAAAATCAGACCCATAAATACTACTTTGAACATGCATTATTTTCATAGGGAATGGTCCAAATGCATGCCAGCATCCTCTAATTCAAAAGCAGTTCAGAACTGATCTTGTAGGATTATAGAACCAGAACAGCACTCAATGGTGACTAACCGAATGGAGGAAAATCCTGTTCTTTCACTGACAAAATGCTATTTGAGCTGTCAATCAAATGCAAGTAATCTGTTACTGTTCTGTTGTCAGCAATCTCATGCAAGAGAATACTCCAAAGAAGCGACATTTAGTATTCCTTATAGCTAAAAAACATTAAAATAGAAATTTATGATTGCATAAAGTCACATTACTCTCAACATTTTTTGCTTTAGAACTCCTAATATGATACAGAATCAGTGGCATCAGAGACCTTCATATGAGACAAGTCAAAGTTTGTGCCTATTCTTTTATCACTATACTCCAAAGAGAGAATGCAGAAATGCCTATGGAAACCATAAGGAAGAAAAAGGGGATCCATGCCACATACAGGTTCATAACATACACCAGACAATGGTTTTTTCAAGCACCCAGATGATAAAGAACTGACACAGTGATTATCTATATTCTTTCATGACAGCTTAAGTCCTATAATCAGTACCAGCCACTAAGCACTGCATTACTACTACTAGCTTGATCTATTGCTGTTAGATTGCCTTTTCTGTCTCAGTCTGACGTCTCAGATGAGATGTGATGGTACCTTGCTAATACCATCATGCTAATGGCATGATCTGGCCTCAGCAAAGAAACCGATCCTTGGCACTATACTCAAGGTACTCAGAATTGGTCAAACACAGATGGAAAGATTTTCAGAATCCAGTCAACAAAATGGATGTACAAAAAAAAAAAAAAGAAAAAGTTCTGAATAATACACTGCTACCATTTTTAATCTCTAATGATAAATCATATTGTTACAACTTTATTAATATAGTATGCAACAAAACCAGAACAAAATATTATCATTCAAAATGAAAAGGCTTCAGTGCTGCGAAAAAAATAAGGTCCTAAACTATTTTTCATTCTAATTCACTCTGTATCCAAAATCACAGTTTTCTGAATTTCCATCTAAGTGGAAGTTTATATTCTATCATCAGGAGCTCCCTAGAGCTACTGCAGGTAGAGCATGCAGGCTACTGAATGTACATTTCTCAACATTTTGAAAAGCAGCACTATTTTATCATCTTTAACATGCACAGACCCATTAACATGGATAGCTTATACATCATCTTCATATTTCTTAAATACAGAAGGCAATTCCTTTATTACCAGCACAGTCTTGCCCTCTCATCACTGCCATTCACAGGCAGTAAATGCTGCGTGGAGACCTCACTGCAGCCTTCCAGTATCTGAAGGGGACCTATAGGGATGCTGGGGAGGGACTCTTCATTAGGGACAGTAGTGATAGGACAACGGGTAACAGATTAAAACTTAAACAGGGGAAGTTTAGATTAGATATAAGGAACAAGTTCTCTACTGTGAGTGTGGTGAGGCACTGGAATGGGTTGCCCAAGGGAGTTGTGAATGTTCCATCCCTGGTGGTGTTCAAGGTCAGGCTGGACAGAGCCTTGGGTGACATGGTTTAGTGTGAGGTGTCCCTGCCCATGGCAGGGGAGTTGAAACTAGATGATCTTAAGATCCTTTCCAACCCTAACTATTCCATGATTCTATGATACTAGGCCAAACAAACTAATGAAGATCTAGTACACCTGTATTTAAATTTTCTTTGTACACAGCTGGGCTAGTTTACTATGCCTCGCTTTTGAGACCAAAGCGTTTGTAGTTCTCTCACTTGTTCTAACAGCAAATAAGCTATCTGATAAGAAACACATCTTCTATTGCAAAGCCTGTGGAAGTTTCCATATAGAATTATATAAATAGAATATTATATTTGCTGTAATATTTTCACTTGTTTTAAAAGTATTCTGGCTTCACACCAGACCCATTAGAGGTGGCTGGCAGTGCTGCTCATGACCCATTTTCTGTGTTCCTTTAAACTCCTACTGGACTCCTGCTATACATGTGGGCTTTTTTAATACTGTTTAACATCTCAGGTTGCATGTTCTGAAGAGAACCATCATCTGCCTACCCACAGTACCAAAAACAGTACAAGCTACTTCTTTTATCGCAGCAACATAATTCCATTTTGACCTAAAGAAAACATCCTAACCAAAATGGCCATGCAGTAAATATGTATTGATGCCTCTTTCCATAGATAATATAAGAAAGTAAACATATTTGCATGACTGGGTACTGGAAAAGATCAAAGTGACTGGGCCTAACTAGACAAATATCCTTATCAGTTTTCATTTCCCTCACTACTTCAGAATTTCTTTGAAAGGGAAATGCACTTTACCTGTACAAATCTGAAAGGAATATCACTGGTATCAACAGGAGGATGGGGTTTTAAGGTCCAACTGTCAAAAAAAGCCATGAAGCGGAATAATCCAGATACAGAATGAAAGAGGGTCTTTTTTATATTAGGTCTATTCTAGTTCCTGTACCAGAAGTACAGGAGGAGTCAACTATACAGAGTTAAATGAGCAACCTCCTAATGGCTTTTGGTAATGACCACACTGAGCTAAACACATGAGTTACCTGGATATCTAAAACTTTGAAACAGAGTCCCAGTCCTATGAACCATGCAAACCAGCAATTAAGGTCATCTTTAATGAACCAAAAAGGTCTATGATAACATTTTTTTAAGGATTTTTTTAAGTCGTGTGGTCAGCTTTGGTCCTTTGCCTGCACACTTCAACTCTATCACAGTGTATTGTCCATGCTCCCTTCCTTACCGTAATTTCCCTGAAAATCTGGCCTGAGTGACATGCAAATATCTTGGGAGCAGTGCAACTGATGCACACAATACAAATATTTTAACAAGTGCAAATAATAATACTTCTTGTCAATAGAAATAACCTAGCATATATTGCTTGGGAATGTAACAGCTTTTTCTTTCTGTGATTATACAATGATATAACATGAAGGCCACTTAAACATACAGTTAAAAGAAAATTATTTCACTAGCACAGATATTAAACAATATGTGTAGGGGATGTCTTGGTTAAGGAAAATAAATGCTATATTATTACTACTGTCACATCAGTAAACAAAAATTTTATATTTGTCAGGTAAACAGTGAATTTAAGAACCTTTCCTAAGAAATGAAAGAACCATATATCCCATGCTTCCCATCCATGAGATACATAAATAATTTTAACCCTTGCTCTTGCTTTAAAAGCTGCGTCTGGTACTAACCTTGTGTTATAATATCATTCAATTTTTAATAAAGTTTTTTTTAATTTACTTAAATAATCACACGGAGCTTATTCACTAATGTAATTCAAAAATAGTTCACTCAAATGAGTTTTACGAAATTGCACTATTTCGTGAAAATAAACAAAATGCTGCTCATTGCATGATAAATTACAAGAACTGAATCTTTTAAAGCAATATTTGAACATTAAATGAAAAATTCCTTTTCTTTTCTTTCAGATGTTTTAATCTCTATTAATACTATAAGTTTCCAGATAGAAATTCGACTTTTGGTTTAAATTCTGTGTTTTGGGTTGTTTCTACCAATACTTTAGGAAGTCTCTTCACTCTGGGTAAACATGTCAGTTCTACCATTAACAAAGAAGGAGGACTTCATTCCAGGAAAGCCTCTGCCAAATCTCCACTAACATTCTGGCATCATTCAAAAGTTTTTCTTCAGATTCATGAAAATGCCCTTGTTCAAGCAACTAGAAAAAAGCAGCATGCTAACTATATGTAGCATTGGTATTTTTTTATTTTATTTTCTTGATAGATGATAATGATGCAATTCTTTCCACTCCTCACATGCATTCTCTGAGCAGCACAAACCCACTCGACACTACAAGGATCCCTAGTACTTAAGAGTTGCTTTGTAACTGTATACCCCCACATTAACCCCCCTCAACCTGTCTGCCTTCACCTTCCATTCTGTGATGTCCTGGCATTGCCTGAGTTTCAGCATGATGCTCACTGTATACACAGCTACAAATTACCACTGACAGTACTGAGTTTCCAGCTTTTGCTTCTTCAACAAAGCAGAGTGTACTTCAGAGCAACAGCAACAGAAACAAAAACTAGCCTTTGTCGACTTGGTGGGGAGAGGGAACAAGAAAGAAAGGATAGAAGAATACCTGGAATTCTGTGCAGCATGTACAAAGTTTTTCAATGAGAAATGCATCATAGATGCATCACACAGTTCAAAATAGATTTTAAATATAAACTACTTCCTACAATAAACAAACCATTTAAGCTTCAACAAATTATTTAATCCCAAAGGAATTTGTCTATGTCTTCCAACTAATTTTAAAGAGCTACATGCAAAACTCAGCATGTGAGGCACATCTGGATTTCAGTCAGGTACTTCAAGGGACTTTGGGATGATAAAAATCAGCAAATTGAATAAACCAGTCTCAGGCTTTCCATATCTGAGAGGGATATCTGAATTAATCACTGAAATAATATTTGTATCATAAGATGATGCAAGTTATGGATGTAAGTCAGATTTTTAAATTTTATTTATTAAGAACATTGTGCACGAGAGGACACCACTCCATGAAAACTGGTTGTTTAAAACATAGAAAGAGGCATTTATATTGCAACACACTTGAGAATGATATAAAAAACACATGCTTAACATCCTCATTCTTCATAAGTTGTTTACTACACCTACAGATATATTTTCATAATATGCCTTTTAAATGAATCCTCATATGCCATCCATATAGAGGTATACTTTGGGCAGCCTTAAGTACTTCTCAGCATTCCCTCACAAAATAATGCAGTACAAAGCAGTACAAAGAGGGGGTAAGCTGAGGTTGAGGTGAAAGAGTTTCTTGGTTTGCAGAAGGAGGGAGTGTTGACCTTTCTTACACACCTCATAAGGCTTCTGGAACTTGGGATTTCATTACACAGGAATATTCTTGATATCATGTCACTGACCACTGAATGCCTCAATATTACTGAAAGTCAGCCAAGAGAGTTGTAACAGCAATCACCCTCGTCAGAAAAATCTAACAGCAGACTCCCTGCACCAGCTGAAGAACATCCTACTAATACAACCTAAGCTAATAAAATTAAGCATGGCTTCATTCTCATGAAGGGTTTTGCCAGCAAACAGGAGAGGATTAAAAGCATCAGGTTTTGGTTGTTGGCTTTCTGTGTTTTTTAAACTGATACCTCAGTTCAATCTTGAGCTATTAGTAATGTAGAATTCAAACAAAATACACCGAGTTTGTTTTCAACTCAGTCTTCTACAGAGAGAGAGAGCACAATTTCTTTTCCCTTCAGATCTACAAACTTTTTGGCCCTGGCATTTGTTGGCCCATACAATTCCAACTTATACAAACACTAATATTAACTACGTGGATGTCTCATCAGCTTATTCTAGCAGGCTAGTCACAACTGCATGCAACAGTTGGCAGCATCAGACTTTGGACACTATGAAACCCACAATCACGGTCTATTCAGCAGAGAACTGCTGGGACATAACAGAGAAAGGGCAAAGTGGAAAAAAGGAAGACATCTATATCATCAGTATTATCAAACTTCCTGGTATTTCCTAAAGCCCTACTATTGGAGCTTTAAGAACTTCAGCTTTAGCAAAAGGTTTGTACCAACTCTTCATAGCTTGGTACAAAAGCTACATAATATTCCCCTAATGCTCACACACCAGAAAGTAATCAAGAAGCTAAAGATTATGTCAACAAAAATATCCTCTTTTTCTTAACATAGGCTCATGACTTTTTCAGAGTCTGACTCATGATTCAGAATACTCAGAGTAGGTAATACTTCAACTTCTGCTTTATTCAGTGTATTTATTTTGCAGCTGGTTTATTTCTCTGTAAACAAGCTTAATGAAAAGTAATGAGATTGCCTGTTATAGCACTTAAGGGATATTAAAATTGGTTGTTACATTAAAATAATTAGAGGAGGATAAAGAAAAAAAGATCCTATTAATCACATTCTACACAAGCCTATCAAATATATGAGAATATAACATTTGAGGAATAGAGTCCTCAAAAATCCTACTTACAGCCCTGCGATGGGCAAAGATGTTCAGCTATCAGCCAAAACAATCACACTTAATGAAAATCTGGAAAAATAACTGCAGCCTGTACTACAACTGATTAGCTTTTTGGATATAGCCACTCTTCAGAGATTTCTGCCCATTAACAGGACAGACCTTACTCACCACCGAGACAGGAAGCATCCCCTTTGATTTCTGCAAGACATCCTGCATGACCAGGCCCTAGGATATTCAACTTAAAAAAGCACTCCAATGTTTTTTATACTTAACTGCAATACATTGTCTCTGGAACTTGCTGATATAACAGGGATATTTTTTTTTTTAAGGAAAATAGACCTGCCTTAAATAAGAAACAAATCTTTAAAATACATCAAATTGATTTCATTCATTCATTCCATTCAGCTCCCTTTTCTTCTACACTTACCAATAAAGTCTAGTTTGCTTTTTAGTATTCTAAAACTTTCAGAAGAGAAGGGAAGGAGCTCCGCTGACCTCTTTTAGAGCTTTTAAGGCTTACAAGTCTATCTATACAACATATATGTACCTACCTACATATGTGTGCTTTACAAACTTATTCCTTTGAGACCCCTCTACAAACGCATTATTTACTTCTGAAAGGTGCCTCTTTTAATGTGCATTTTATGTATGCAGAGTCTTCATATTTTAAGATTATCTACTGATTGCTAAATACTAAATTATAATGAAGATGAATTATGATGGTCGGCTTCTTCAAGCTGCAACGAACTTTACTAAGACAAAAATAGCTAGTTTTTCCTAACAAATGCTTGCTGTCTAACACTTCAAATCGAATTTAGCTAGCATCTAAGGTAAAAACTATCTGCACTGATTTACTTTTAGTCTCATAAAGTTCAGAGCTGTCTTTTTTAAATGACACTTCTTTTTTAAATGATACTTCATATGCCTTCGTAGTCTATAAATGAACACCCAGTTTTGTATGCAAACAAAAAACTATTAAGAAGTCTAAAAAGATACAGATACTAACTGTAACAACATTTTTAGAAATACTTAAGGCAATATACACTTCATTTTTAAATATTATGAAGCATATTTCAAACAATGTATTGACTGAAAAGATAAGCTTTTACTCACAATCATACTTCCATAATTCAGTTTACTACACTAGCATTTGAAGGACTGTCATTAAAAAAAAAAAAAGTGTGCAAAATTGCAGGCTGTTAAGATAAAAACAATTAAAAAAAAAACACATGAAAAACCCCACCATTAACACAAATACACAAACGAATTAAAAAAAATAATAAAAAAGGCAGGGCAGAACAGTATTTAGAGTTTGTTCATTTTTTAACATTAATAGCTAACAGATCTAACAAAATAACTAAAATAAAATGTAATACATACTGCTTTCAAAGGCAAGCAAGCAATTAAAGCTAATCATGTCATAAACTGTTCTCATCTCATGAATGTCACATCCTCTGCAGGAAGGAAATATGTTAAGCAAATGTCAACGTGTTTGAATTTTGAGAAACTAACAACATGCAAGACAAAATGTCCAGTAACTAGGAAGTTACAGCTCACTATTTCTTAGTCTTAACCCCAATTAACTGAATCCAAATGAAAAATAAAACCTTTTTTGTTCTGCTTCCTCCTCTCCCTTATCTTCTTCTACTTAAAAACGAAATTTATAGGGTGATACACTGCAGCAGCTGTTAACAGTTGTTCATTTTGGCATTTCAAACACTGGTAAAGGCCCCTGTCAAACCTAGTATACTGAACTTGCAAAAAATTTTTACCAATTCCTTCTACTTAAAAATTTAAATAAAAAAAAAATTGTGTGGTTTTCTTGGTGGTTGAATTATGTCTGTATTCTCCCCCACCCCTCAGATCAAAAATCAGCTTACTGCTTACATGTCCAGCATTCAGCATAAGGGTTCGAAAAGTACTGGCCTTTCTTTTAAAATGTGGTTTTTCCTTTTTAACATCACCCTCCTCTCCCAGGGAATATGCTGCATCAAAAATTACTTAAAATGCATGTTAAACATTGAACAGATAAAAATACTATTACTGATGGACTATAATACTAATCATGCACTTAACTAAAGCTTCTTTTTTTGGTATCAATATAAACACAAGGTATGCAGCCACTAGAAGAAGTGGCTACTTCAATAGGAGCTCTGAAATAATACGGGTTTTATATTGCCATGGAGACAACTGGTCCTCACCTTCAATGTGACTGAATGAGTGGTTTAAAAAGATTAAACCACAGACGTGATACAGACCTCTCATCTGTCCTTTGCTTCCTCACTCTGATGAGAATGCACAGCTATGACACATTCAGTCCAAGATGGCAGTGAAGACTGGGCACAAAACTGTTATATAGTAACACAAGTTTGGTTTCAGTAGCATTGTTTACCACAATGTGGGACCCCAATTTAGGTAATCAGAGATAAACACATTGGAATAGAAAAATTTCTAAGCCCAAGCAAAGCATATGAAACATATTGCTACTGTATTTTATTGTCCAGATTTACTTCAGAGAAGGAAAAATCATAGCAGAATAAAAGCAAGCATCCTTGAGCAATAGAAATTTTCATCTTGAAATCCTATACAAAACCTGAACAGATGTGCCCTTTGAATAGAAAATATAATACTCCCTCATCAGAAGGGCATTAGCTTTATGTTTGTAAGAAGAAAAATTTTGCTGTGCCACAAAAGCTATTGCTACTGCTTACACTTCTGGTAGACTTTTAATTACAGCCTGAACTGAGGAGAGATTAATTTTGAGAGAAGCAGAAAAACATTGGGGAAAAAAAAAACTTGTTTCCCTTTGTATTCCTTCACTTGCACAAGCACAACTCTTCCCTGCCATTCACAAGTAAAACTGGGTGAGTTGATAGACACCTTGTGACATTTCATGCCAAAGCTCTCACCAGCTGATCTAATAACGTATTGCCCTTTCCCAAGCCTTTAGAATTTGAACTTTGAAAGTCTGAAATATCCAGACACAAGTTTTAAAGAACCACCACTTAAAAATTTAGAAGTTTAAAGGAAAACTAAGATCTTTAAAAGTGAATGGCAATTTTTGCAGTCCATTTTCAGCACTTCAAAAGAGACCACAATTCAATCTGAGGTACTCATGGTCCTACAGTAAGGCCTCCTCACAGTGTATACAAATACCAACAACAACAAAAAGTAACTTTTTGTAACATTACCCCCATAGATGAGTTACAATTTGGTAGAGAGGCTTAGTGGATCTGAACTGTAAATCCCTGACCATCACAAATTGGCTCATCAGATTTACCTTGAAGCTTGAGTTTCATTTTCTCTCATTTCACAGAATAGGACTTCTACATAAATATGCACTTGAAGAAGCAGACAATGAAAGTAATGGGATAAAATCATAAACAGATAGGTACTACTCACAGAAAGCCACTGGACATGCTAATAAGAAAATAAGGGACTTTTTACATGCAAGACCTGCCTAAATCACAGAGAGGATTTAAATGCAGCAGTGCAGGGGAGAGAGGTAGAGACAGCAGAACAGAACAATTCTGCTATAGTGCTGTGCTAAGACTCCATGAGAAACAGGGACTCAGCTTCAAGGAGAAGCCAGTTAAGAAGTTTGAATGAGTGTTCAGGTAATTCCTGCACAACTTTATCAATAAACCAGAATACTGTGAAGTACTTCAAACATTCCAAGACCTAAGTTATTGGAAGAAAACAGGAACCACTAAGGAGCAGTGATTCTTCATTTAGCATGAGAATTAGTTTCTTATGCGAGCCCAAAAATTCACAGAACCGCTCTAGTCCAGCAGCATTAGAACAAGACTTTTTGGATTACACTCTTACATAGCACTTTCTCTGCATCTTAGACCAACAGAAGAAAAAGGAACAATCAAGTTAATATAGGCCACTTAGGGATGCAACAGTGCTAGAGAGCAATGGAAAATCCCACTTCCAGAATTTATGGCAGTCTTTAAGTTATGTATACAAAGGACCAGAGATGCTTTCACTCTACAGTACCACAGCAACTGTAGGCACAATCATCCTAGGAGGGAGGGAATCCATCCTGTTTACAGTAGGGCTTGAGAACTGTGATGGTTCTCTTGAAACAGCTACTTGAGGAGATCGCTTAGGGTTCAGGGTTCTGGATGTGATCACAGTAATGGTGAGTACATAGCAAAGCCCTGTAGTCTTTCATCTAACATGAGAGCAAAGCTTCTGGAGAGAGTACATACATGTTAATTGCATTGCAGACTACAAAAGTAATCAGTGCCCATAGTGCATCCAATATTGTGCTGCATTCATTAAATTAGATTAGGAAATCTATTTTGAGCTGTAAAAGGAAATGTTGACTAGTTTAAGAAAACATACTGCTAGTGTTTATGAAGTGGGGTGAGAAAATGTGAAGCTTTTCTTTTTTTTACTGCACGTATTTAAAATACCAGAGCTCTTCCTCAGATAAAATCTCTTCATTATTCTAAGAAAGGCTAGGTGCTCATCCAGGGTTTCATTAAAAAAAAAAACAAAAACAACCACCAAACAAACAAACAAAAAAACCCCAACCAAACAAACAAAAACCCAAACCCACATACAAGGTGGCTACACAAAATGCAGAGAGAGCTCATGAATATTTGGGAGTCAAGAGTTATAGATCACCAGACACCTATGATACAGTGTGGTATTTTTAACCTTATACATGAATAAGGATAGAAAAAGGTGTATCTCATTGGTTTTCTGCTTCTATCCTGTGAAGGCAGCTTTGGCATGGGTTTAACTAATATTCTTTTGATTCAGGCAGTACAATCATATGATGTGCCGTGTACATCCGTCTTCCAAGCTGAATGTTATTCAGCTCATCATGAGCTATCAATATCTGTTATGTAGGTAGAAAATTCATCCATTTCCTTATTATTTTACAGTCTATCTCCATGTTTTGCATAGTGTAAGAGTGGTGTTTACAATGGGACCTCCAACATGCTGTCACAAGGTACAAGTGGGACATCCAAACACATCAACCAGTTGTGTTAATGAGAAAGTTTTAGTTTGTACTATTTCACATTTCAAATTCAAATGCTTTTAAATATTACCTATCTACATATGAAGTTTTATTACATTTCAGTCAATCTTCAAAATTATAACAAGAGAACAATAAAAGCAGCAAATAAATTGTTCTCTTAGGTTTTACAATGCACTAGAAATCTGATTTTAAAATACTTCAACATGCAACTCACAGCCAATAGTCACCTTTTCCATCCTTCAATTCTCTTAATACATACAAAAATAAATCTTATAATACAGATACAGTTAAATATATGAATTAATTTCACCTGTGATTCTACAGTGTATTGTAAATAATTCTATGCTGAAGTGTGTTCAAAATCCTCAAGAAAATTGTAAAAAAAGGTTAATAACTTTTCAGCCTAAAGCATTTGAAGGAAGCCTACAATAGTGAAACTTTCGGAGCTACCACAGCATAGCAACGGATGAAGCCATCATCTAACATGGTCCAATATTTACCGAAAGCTGCTAGATTCAAATCAATGCTTACGCTATAAATAATAATAAATGTGATATCTGTATTTCCCAGTAGACCAAAGGTATCTCACCCACTGACATGTTCAAGCAAGATCCACCAGCCTTAAGCCACTCTTAAACTTAAAGTCATTTAAACTTCATTTGACATATTCCACATATCTTCAGTTGAGTCACTCCTCTTTCTTCTGCCTGATAGATTGATTTTAACAGATGCTAATTACATTCTAGAATAATTTGAATTCAATTACATCCTAATCCTCACAAACACATTCAAGCACACACCTACCCTGTGCCACAAGATCAAAGATGGCAGTGGTTAGGCTTAAGATACCCTAGTAAAAACCAACGTTTGGGTGGAGTGGAAGGGGTAGAGGAATAGAGAAAAGGAAGAAATTTGTTATATGCAGCACTGCATTTTGCATTAGCTAATGTTTTAGACAGTCCATTTCTTAGACATCAAATTCAGTCGAGTACAATTTGATTATGTCTTGGTAATTGGCTAGTTTTCATCTTTGTTTTTCCCCTAGATTCCACTGTCTATGAATGTGTCGACATTTCTTGCTTATGATCAGCCCACAATAAGTTACTGTGGAGTACATCATGAACTGCTTGCTCACAAGCCCTACGACTCGAATAACCAGGAAGAAACAGTGGAAACACACCTAGAAACTGACCTGGATCTAAGCACAATAACAACAGCAGCACGAATCAAGGAACACAGTCAGCAGCTAGCTTAACTGGATTGGAGTTTTTTTGTTGTCTTTTTTTTCTGTAGCAGAGGCTGCAACCAAATTCTATGTAACATTACGGACAGAAGTTAGAAGACATATATTATGGATTCTAGGATCCCTGTTCAATTAAAAATTGATCACAAAGATTAATTGTTTTGAGTCTACAATTTGTAATTAGTTAAGTTGTGCAGTATTTTTTTGACTTCAAAGTATGACACTTCAAATGAATCTTTTTCAAAACTCATCCTACCTACCTGTATAAACTGTACAGATGTAATGTATTTTTCATATTGTAAAGTTTCAATTTCCAAGAACAGCTGGTATGTACAGTACCATAATTTAATTACATCTTAATTTACAAGTTTCAGTTTCTAAAGTTTCAAATTAACAAAAGTTATTTCTTGTGTTATTAAGTTACTCTGTTTTGTAGGGATCATTTTGTTACCGCTTTTGTGCCCAGAAAACTTTAATCTAAAATTCTGTCCTTTGCAGAATATGCACCGTTTTTACTGTGTTTAGTGTGTAGAATTTTATCTACTGGTTCCAGAAGTAATGCATTAACCAAAAGGAGGGTCTAACTATTCAGACTTTTAAGAAATTTTTGAAATACACAAGCAAGTTTTCTCACAAATGAAAATATAAAAAAGTAACAATTCTCCTCAAACTTACCTGTTGCCTTGAAATAGAGTCTGATTTCTAAAATCAGAAAAACATAATGGTAAACAGATATAATTTAACAACAAAGTTTACGTATGCAGTCTTGGCTGATGCTGATGTTTTGTAATGTCTCACTGTTCTTCAAGACAATATGGACAGGAGACTTCACTAAGCAGCTGTCTTTACAAAATCTGCTGGGAAAGTATAGCCTGACAAATTAGGCATTTGTATTTCTACTTAAAGACAAATGGGTGCAAATCCTACTTCTGTCAAAGATAGTTGTTGATAAAGGTGGCAACAGAAACAAGCCTTTGGAATTATTCTACTGCTAGTATGTAAATTGTTACTGAAAAGTAAGAAACCTCTACTTCGCTGAAAAATACAGTAATTTGGACCAAACGGTAAAGGGTAATAATCCTATAGCATTCTGATACATCAAGCTAAGAAACAAACACAAAAAAACCTCAAACCACCAAAAAAACAAAAAGAAAAAAGCCCCAAAAATCAAAAAAGAAAACACAAAACCTTTAAATACTAAAAAAAAAATGTAGTATTAAGTCTTTAACAATTACTACAGTGCTTATTTGTCTAGCATTTAATATCTGGATTGAAGCATTGTTATATCCCATTCTTTGGTTTTAAATCGTTAAGAATTCTTGATACTGTATGAGAATAACTTTTATAATACTGCCCTCACACTGTAATCAATAAAAGATTACAAAAATTAGAAACACATTACATCATGGCAACTTGGTGAATTATAAAAGGGAACCTGAGCCTTCCAAAATATAGGAGAAAAAACTTTCATATGGTGAAGCAACATTTTTTATAATAAAGAGAAATTATATAACCACAAATCTATTTTTCTGAATGTTTATCCTATCATATTTCCATGCAGCCTCAAAGCAGAAGACTGAAATTTAAAACTATAGTTCAATTGTTTGTACAAAATATAAAGCAAATATAATGAAAAATAGCTTCAAAATATTGTTAAAAAAATATTCTGCATTCACTACCTTTTAAGTGGAAACAAAGTATCAAAACAATACATTGTATTGGTTGTTTATTTAGCATTTTAGATTTTGTAACATATTTTGCATAAATTATTTGCTATTCAAAACATTACCTGTCTTTTTAAGACTCATCTTAAACCTCCACACTTCAGTTTCTTTTTTCTTTTCTACATGGGTTCTTGGATTTCTGATAATCTTCTACAGTGCTGGCATTTTACTATGCAGTTTCAAAATGCATTTTGCCAATTATGATATTAAACCAGAAATGCAGGTGTCATTCTGGAGCCGAGTGACTTTTGTACAGCAGGAAGAAGTTAACTGCTACAATTGAAAGTTGTTTTAATGAGGCATTCTGCTCACAATAGAAGGCCTGAGCTGTTAGGATCAAACATCATCCTCCCAAAAGATTATTTCAGTTATTCTCTCCTTCCCATTCTTCACTTTGACCCACTGCTCTCAGATATTTATGGTGCCAAGAAGTGGGCCTGGCACCAATGCAGTTACTCAAAATGCACAATGTTCAAAGGCTCCAGGTACTTCTAATTTATGGAGAACTGTATGATATGACTATTTTCAGTGTCAGACACTCTAATGAACCTAGGCTAAGGAACATGATAAAATATTTTCTTATGCCAAGTGACAAAATCTTTTTGATGCTATCTGGTTAAACAATCACAACTGGGTATGTATTCACACACACAAATGTTTCTCTTTCTTTTTTTCCCCAATGATGAAGCATACATTAATGAACCTGGTTTGTCTTGGACCTCTCCTGAAAGATTTGTAGTTTCAGACCGACATATCAATACACAAGTGGTACAATGGGATGGTCACAGAAGTAGCAACGATTTTGCACCTCAAAGGTCTGCCACACTACCACAATCAAGTTTTTGGGCATTTGTAGTGCCCACTGTAGTGCCAGGCTCTTTGTGACCCCAGTGGGACATACCAGTGCTCTGAATGACAGGTACAACATCCCAGGGCCAAAAGCAGCAATCAAATACGTGCCCACCCCAAATCTAAATGTGTTAAAATGTATTTTTCAGTACAAATAACTGGATACCTTTTTTTTAATGGACTATATCAACCTGAAATCTGCTATTGTCAACAACACGACTGTCTTCAAGAAAACTAAATGGCAGGTAGGTACCATCCCTGAAAAAATCACTATAATGAAAAAAATGTGTTCTGGTTTAACCCCTGCCACCAACTGAGCAGCACACAGCCACTTGTTCACTCCCCCATGTCAGGGATGAGAGAGAATTAGAAAGTGAAAAATCTCACAGGCTGAGATAAAGACGGTTTAATAATAAAGCAAAAGCCGTGCATACAAGCAAAGCAAAGCAAGGAATCCATTCACTACTTCCCATCAGCAGGCAGATGTTCAGCCATCTCCAGGACAGCAGGGCTCCATCATGCATAATCATCGCATGGGAAAAACAAACACTGTTACTCCAAATGTCCCTCCCCTTCCTTTTTCCCTCCCCAGCCTTCTCTGCTGAGAAAGATGTCATATTATATGGGATGTCCCTTTGGTTAATTGAAGTCAGCTCTCCAGCTGTGTCCCCTCCTATCTTCTTCTGCACTCCCAAGCCTCCTTGCTGATGGGCTGGTGCGAGATGCAGAAAAGGCCTGGACTCTGTGCAAGCACTGCTCAGCAATAATGAAAACACCCCTGAATTACCAACACTGCTGCACAAATCTACAATATAGTCCCACAGTAGCTAACTACAAAGAAAATCAACTATACCCCAGCCAAAACTAGGACACTAGGTTAAGCTAACACAAACATGGACTCACTCATAACGTTCTATGTCAGTGTGTGTACACCCGCTCTCCAACAGGTTATTGCAAGCTATATACTGACTCAGCATGCACAGAAATAGTAAATGCTCTAGTTACGTGGACAAAACAGAAAAGTATCACCTAATACAGCCCCAGTCTTCTCTAAGCTACAAGTTAGTAAAAAGAAAGTACACCAAGCCTATGGGCTCAAATATCTATTTACAGAGGGTTACTTTCATATACCATTTCCCTTTCCAATAAGATCCATAAACCACAAATAGAGGTAAGCCAACAGCATTAATCTCAGTCTTACAGTTAAGTGACACCACTATACACCGGTAGATCATTTCATCAAGAAAAAGCTGGGTGAATTCATTATTCTTACAAAACACAAACTGACGGAGAGTATAACCTCCATCAACAAAAAAAACCCAGACAATTTTAAAAATAAATCTAGCTGCAAGCAGCAATTTACACCATCCATCACTGGATCATGCTTGTACAGCAATTTACAGGGCTGAAACACCAATTAGAAAATTGAGCACAGGTATCTGAATGGAGGTCCTATTTGAAGAAGGTGATATATAGGAAAATTAGTGACCAATTTGACAAATTACTGCAATTGTTTCAAGACATAAAAAAACAACAAACACCAAAATAACAGCTCTACAAGAAAGCAAATGATTGTTTCAATTAAAAAGTGATGTGTCATACATACTATTCAGAAGACAACTGAGAGCTACCACTAACACCAAGAAACATACACACAATTGTCAGAATTATCTCACAAACATCAGACATTTTTTGCAACACATAGCGAAGAAAAGAAAAATGTACCTACCTCAGAACTTGTGCACCAGTGTGCTTCGCTGACAGCCACTCAATCTCTCCACTTCTCTCTCACGGCATTTTTTATCTCTTACTGCTTTTTGCAATCCTCAGGTTGGACAAGGGAACAGAAATTGTGCAAAAAACGCAATGTGAATGATAAATCAAAACAAAAGTGAAAGGGCAACATCACCGAGTAGAAACATAAAGCCTGCATTCCACTGCAATAAATTCTCAAAATTCTTTTATTAGCAATACAGATACTCAAAGATGGTTAAAGTAAACAAATTACATGATCCTGGGTAGTGCCAAATAAAAGCAGCTGTATTTAGTTCCCAACTGGTCTAGCAGAAGTAGTCTGTTGAACAGATGAGACAGAACAGTACAACTCACGTTCCCTTGACTGATCCTCCTGTACTGAGGGAAAGATCTTTTTGCCCCAGATTTTTGCATGTGTGTCAGGGGCCTGGGCTTCCTGAAGACAAATCTTACCATTAAAAGCATAAATATCTGTAATGAATATAACAATGGTTTTACTTGGTCAGATCAAAGGCACATTTAGGCTCAATAAACTGTCCCAGACAGCAGCCAGAAGATGAAACCCAAAGAACTAAAGAACTGGGCAAGCACACAGCATTATTTCCCTAGAATGCCCCTACAGTCCCCAACAATTTGTAGGTCAGGGACCAAAATGTGGTGTCTTCATAGTCACTCTTTGAATGTGTGCATGACTTCTCTGAAACCACATAAATCTGCCACATTTACAAGTCCTGCAGAAAATAAATTTACATTGACAGGAAAACTGTCTCTCTTCATTGTTCTAGTAGAAATAAAAGATGAAGGAGTACAGTAACACTTCTCACTTCCATTTTTGAAACAGAAATATCATAGAACGGTTTGGGTTGAAGGAGACTTTAAGATCATCTGGTTCCAAACCCCCTGCCAAATGCAGGGACACCTTCCACTAGACCAGGTTGTTCTAAGACCCATCCAGCCTGGCCTTGAAGACTTCCAGGATGGGGCATCCACAGCTTCCCTGACCAACCTGTTCTAGTGTCTCACCATCCTCACAGTAAAGAACTTCTTCCTAATATATTATCAAAGCCATTCCTTCTTGTCCTGTTACTACAGATTATTTCTGTAATGATAATCTAATCTTAATCTACCTTCCTTCGGATTAGTCATTCCCTCTTGTCCTATTACTGCATGCCCTTGTAAAATGTCCCTCTCCAGATTTCAGGCAGTCCCCTTTAACATACTGGAAGGCTGCTATAAGGTCTCCCTGGAGCGTTCTTTTCTCCAGACTGAACAACCCTATGTCTCTCGGCCTGTCTTCATAGGAGAGCTGCTCCAGCCCTCTGATATCTTTGTGGCCTTCCTCTTAGCTCAATCCAACAGGTCCACATCCTTCTTATGTTGGGCAGTGTGGCTGGAGCACTTGCTGCTGAAGACCAAGGCAAAAAAATCATTGAACACTTCAGCTTTCTCCATAACCTGGGTAACCAAGTCCCTCATTTCCTTCTGGAGAGGGCCCACATTTTCCTTAGTCTTCCTTTTATCACTGACATACCTAGACAAGCATTTCCTGTTGCCCTTGATGTCCCTTGCTGGATTTACTTCTGTCTGGCTTCAGCTTTCCTAACCTGATCCCTGGCTACTTGGGCAATTTCTCTATATACCTCCCAGGCTACCCATCCTCCCTGCTACCCTCTGCAGTTTCCCTTTTGTACTGGAGTTTGTCCATAACCTCCATATTCATCCACACAGGCCGCCTGGCATTTTTTCCGAACTACCTCTTTGCTGGGATGCATCACTCCGGAGCTTGGAAGAGGTGACCCTTTAATATTACCCAGCTTTCTTGGGCACCTCTTCTCTCCAGGGCATTATCCCATGGTACTCTACCAAGCAGATATATGAAGAAGCCAAAGTCTGCTCTTCTGAAGTCCAGGGTAGCAAGCTTGCTGCACACCCTTCTCACTGTCCTACCACCATTTCATGGTCACTGCAGGCAAGTCTAGCCTCAAGCTTCACATTCTCTAGACACTCCTTATTAGTGGGAAAGGTTCAGCATAGTAACTCTGATTGTTGTCTCCTCTAACAGTCGCAGAAGGAAGTTACCATCAGTGAGTTCCAGGAACCTCCCGGATTGCTTATGTCCTGCTGTGTCATCCCCCCAGCAGATATCGGTGTGATAGAATTTTCCCATGAGGACCAGGGCTTGCAAAAATTGGTTATCACATACTTAATAATGACAGACTGTCAATTTCCAAATAGCTTGAATAACACCCATCCAGTCTTCTAAAGTACAGACATTAGCTGAAACCCTGTACATTTACTTATCAGATTACCCTTAGAGGCAGGTCCTAAATCAAGAGCAATCTTACCAGAAAGTAGAATATTATTTCGGCATTTTCGAGTTCATCACAATGGCAAACAAAAAAATAAACCCATTTCCTACAAAGTATTGAAAAATACTTTTCCTCATAGAAAGACACACAGGAAACTCCTACTAGATACAAGTTTGATTGTATGATCCATATTTAAAAGCAGATGTTCATTAAATTCTTCAAAAAATTCTAAGATTTAAGTGAATTAATAGTTCTAACGAGGCCAAATACCATTTTCCTGCTCTACCTAATTAGAGAATTTGATTAAATTTAGCTAAAAAGTTTCAAAATAAATCATTGTGAACATCATCAGAGTTCATGATTAATGGTATTTTAATGAACACCTCAGGAATTAATATTTTGCCACTAGAATCTTGCCAAGAATTTTTATGTAAGATGAAGTGCAGCATGTACAACTATGAAAATCTCACATGGCATGGAGTTTATACTCTCCTTTATCAACATCAATTTTGTATGTAAATAACTCATTCTTAAAAATGTCTCTTTAGATGGTTAAGTACAAAGTAGCACCCGCTGTGCAATAGCAAATGAGCCTGCAACATGGAATTCATTATACCTGATCCTGTTATATTAAAGCTCTAATACAATCATAACAGTGGACACTTCAAAGTGTCACCACTGTAGTCAGGATGATAATAGTATAAAAGTGAGCATTAATGTTGTACTAGTATGGAATTTCTTTGGATTAACACTGATGTTTGATCATTGCTTTATTAATTACCTTAGGTCAACTGACATACACAGGATGGACGTTACTGTAATAAACACTAAAGGAATTTAAAATGTTCTGTTATATAAGAATATGGTTTTTTTCAACTTACATAGAATACCTTCCACTTTGTATTCCATAACAAAGAGACTTTCAAGGTGTATGCAACTCAGCAATAGGTCTATCTAATCTAATTGTAAAGTGATTGCACCAGTGAAACATATTTCAAAGTCAAATAATTTAAATATGGTATATACTAATTCTGTGCTGCTTAGACAACAAAACCTCATCATCTAGGGATGAGAATACTCATTTTAAAAAAAACGATGGTTCCCTCCAGCATTGTGCACTTCATTTCATCAGTTTTATACAAGAGTATAAAGGCAGGGAAAGCCATTACCTGAACCATTCATATTGAATAGTGCTTTTAGTAATTTATTCTTTCAAAAGAAATAATATAACTGATTTATTTTGCTAGTAATGATGATGCACCCCCTTTTACATCTTGCTGTTGATAACTTCATTTTAAGAACCACTAAACTCACATGATTAGCCTAGACGTCACTATCCAAAACCTTTAATCACATTTGCAAGAAAAGAAAAAATACAGCTATCAATGGTGTATCTGAATATGTGAATAATGACAATCTGTTTTTCTTGGTTTCTGCAGTAGCATTATCTCGACAGTTCATCTTACCTACACTTCAACTTGCCTCCTTCTCCAAGTTCAAACTTGGAGGATGGGGGAAAGTGCAAATGCCTTTCAGGTACCCACCTCCAAAGATGAACAGGTTTGCTGCCTGTCAACCACATGCTCAGTCTTGTCTGACTTAAGTGCCTTCACCACTAGACCTTCCAAATACAAACTCACAAATACCTAATGCAGTAGCATACTAATAAACTTTATTTTTTTTCATTCTAATACTACACACGGTGATGTTGGGTTTTAGTGGGGGTCTTTTGTTGTTTGGGTTTGTTTGGGGGGGAGGGAGGGTTCATTATTTTTGGTGTGTTTTTTGTGTTTGTTTGGTTTTTTTTTGTTTCGGAGGTTCTTCTTTTTTATCTGTTTGCACCCTAAGGACTTAAATACAGACAATTATTGGATGTCAGTATAAGCTGTCCTAAGTCCACTTTTATCATGCAATCACAACACAGACTTTAAAAGTGAAACTATAAGGGGTGAACATGATGTCCTCTCTCAGAGCAAAATCAGCTTTACTATGAGAGACGTTTCTCTAGCTTCTTCAAAAACCTTCAGTCTTTGGGGAACACAGTATCTACATCGACCTGTATCTATGCTTAAGTATTCTTGCTATTAGAACAATTTTCTTTATGCCTAACTTAACTGCTACTTGTAGCTTTTGAGGTCTACACCTATATATGCTTGGAAAACGCCATACTGACTGGAAGCCTCACGATGTTGTAAGAGAAGAAAGAGAAGAAAGTAAGATATTTTCCAGTATTGGAGCTTTCAGAAAGACAGGTGTACTGCTTGTGAAGATGAACGCTACATGGGGCTTTTAATCTTTCTTTAAAAAAATATACTTAAATAGGAATGGAGCTGATTAACCTGACTGGGAATCAGCATTAATGATTAAATTTCTATTTCCATTTTTATGATGTTATAATTCATAAGATTTGTAAAACAAGATTTGCAATCCTATCTAATATCTGGTGTAAATATAGCCATTTCTATGCTACTTTTTTCCTGAAGCTTTCCTTAATTTCTTTATTTTTTTGAATAATTCCTTGAGTCTACAAAGAATTTCACTGAAGGCAACTGGATCCCAAACAGGGATAAAGATCTGCCTCTGTTCTGCACTGCAGGCTCAATCTCACAGTTTAAATTTAAAATGACACTAAAATGTAAATTTTTTATGGTCTTTTCTCCCATATTCACAAGCTTTGGCACTTGTCCATGTTCTTCTTCCCTACCTGCATACATTTTGCCTCAAGATTTTTTAGTTTAATCTGCAAAAATATTAAGAAACACACTGACATTAAGAACTGATTTCAGATTATTTATATTCTAAGATTCCTTCATGTAAAATAGAAGTACCTTACTAAAACTCAAAATTATTCTTAGAAAAAGAATAAATTGAGCTTTCAGAAGTAAGAATTAATGGCCTATTGTAAGACAGTGTGTTTTTCTTCTAAAATTTGGAGGAAGGGGGAAATTTATGCAAGGTCAATGCTAACACCACAAAAATATAAGTTACTGAAAAAAACCACACTGCTAGCAAAAAATGACAATGCAAAGAAAATTTAGTGTTACTCCTCAGAGAGGATGCAAAGAAACAGGATATAAACGACAGATACAACTAAGTTATGATACAGAAACAAAAAATATTCTCAAAAATTACAGGGTTCAGAATAAAAGATATTTAACACTGTTTTTTTAAAAGAACATACAGGCTAATAAGGCACTAATTAAAGTAGGAGATGAGGATTAAATTTAAGTCTGGACTGAATACACACAGGCAAACAACCTGATAATGAAAAAGGCTTCTGTCTTCCTCCCAAATGAAAAACATTTTGTTTCCATTTTCTCTGGTACTAAATATCTTCTGTATGTCTGAGTAATCAGGAAGACAGTATCCAAATGTAAATCACTAAGAGGAATGAAAAAACTGGCCCAGACAGTATCCAAATGTAAATCACTAAGAGGGATGAAAAAGCTGGCCTTATACAGAGGAACTAAAAGGCGTGAATGACCACAGAGAAAAAGAAGATGAGACCCACATATGCAAACATTTAAATCTTAATTCTCTAATTGCCCTGGGAGGCAAATAATTCCACATTAGAGACTGAATCACATGCTTTTATGTTAAAAATAACATTTTGCTAATGACCTTTAAGTGAACTCTAGGGAAGCCAAGGGAAGCAGAAAAGTAAATCAAAGGCAGAATTATTAATAAATAAACAAATACATGATAATATATGTAAGAACACTAAAATATTGCTCGTGCGAAAATTAATTCAATTACATGGGGCAATGCTGCCTATAAAAAGCAGAGGTCTGCTATGCTTTAGCATCATATTTTTCCATTAACAACACAGTTTTCAAGACTCAGTTAGAAAGGAACCTTGGAAAATAATGCAAAAACTAAGCAAGGGTTATTTTTAAGGAGTCTTTAACATATATATTGTAGCATCAACAGGTCTTCTAAGCTGAAATAGTATGAGTTCCTTTACAAGATGTCTATACTGTCTGTCACTTAATAAGTTGTTTACACTGTCTGACAGAAGAGATAAATAAGCAAACCGGCAATTAAGAATGAAGGTGTTAACTAACAATAGAAGGTGTTAACTAACTCTTTAGATCCTTACACTTATTTCTCACACAAAGCAAATAACTCCATTAAAGTTGACCAACAACGAATCAGCATTTCACTGAAAAACATCCTCTCCTATGCCACGAACTTTAGGAAATAAATCCAACTAGGAAAATGATTCTATCTATACAGAAGGGGTAGATATGTAAAATGGAGAGAGAAAACAATAGAAAAAACTGATGTAAAAGGAAGACCAAAATGACTCAACCATTAATGACTTGGAAAAAAAAAAAAGTGTAATTGGTCATTACGGTAACAGATTAAGATAAGCAAGTAAGCAGGAATTAATGAAAATGAGAAGGCACAAATTAAGCTGCTTGTTCATATTGATTAGCCCCAAATCAGATTAAATCCTCTGGGAATAGGAGTGAACACAACATCAAGAGTCAAGAAGTTGTCTACCTCATCCACCACAGCAGTAAAATAGGTCAATAGGATGTTATGTCAGAAGGATAGTCACACAATATATACATATATATATATAT
>JBCJKH010052491.1:8298-39757 GCA_039877255.1 Loriculus beryllinus
TTCAAGGCCAGGTTGGATGAAGCCTTGGGTGGCATGGTTTAGTGTGAGGTGTCCCTGCCCATGGCAGGGGGTTGGAATGTGATGATCTTAAGGTTCTTTCCAACACCAACTATTCTATGATTCTATGAGTTCTATATACGTATATAAATCCCCATGACACCTCTAAACATGACTTACCAAAACAAACAATGCAACTCTTCAAGTGTTTGTGGCTCACATGTTTTAATTACTTGACCTTGACTGGTCTGCAACAACCATCTTGGCCTAATTTTTATCTCTCCCTTTGAAGTGTGTTTAGCAGAGAGGAGGAAAGAAGATTGTTCCAAGAAAAAAACTGCCAGCCGTATCTGCTATTTGTATTTCTTCTAAGCAATGTACCCAAGCAGTTTTATCTGATGTTCTTGATGTGTTCCATTTCTTAACACACTTATTCTGCAAAATATACTAACCTTTTGTTCTTTTTGTGTACAGTTTTTGAAATATTGTTTATAAAACCATAAAATATTTTCTTCTTAAAACTTCTTCTACCAAAAAAATTAATAGTCTTGGCTTGAGGTCCAAGTCTTTAAAATAGAATATAACAACATATTTCTCTCTATTAACAATTTCCAGAATGCTCATATCTAAATTTTTCACAAACTTCCTGCAAAATATTGCTTATTAACAGTGTCACTGATACAGGCATGTAACTATATCATTTTTTGAGCACACTTCATCTTGCATTTACAAAAGTTTAGGGCAAAGATAATTTGATAAAAATCCTCGTCCAGCACTTTGAGACCATCCCCTGGCTTCCTATTAAGCACCTCCTTTTTTCATCACATCAAACATGAATTGCTTCTTTTCCTTTTCAGGATGCACCCACCTTAGTTGTCATTACAGAAAGTCAGTTATAGTTGTCATGCCAGAGAGCCTATGATAGTGGAATTTCCTGCGTTTGTGCAAGTTTTAAATCAACACCTCATGCTTTTATTTATTTCTCCTCTCACGTAAAAGTAACTTATAAGCAATCAAGAAGCTATCCCTCCCCTAAAATCCTCCTTAGCTGTGATGCTTATACAGAAATCATCCAGGCAACTCAAAAGCAGTTACTGACTGAAGTGGATATTCTCCCACATCTTACCCCAGGTTGTCAAAAATCAACATCTAAATATGCTGTTACACCCAAACACAATCCTAACAATGGCTTTTATTTTCTTACACTTCAATAAACTGATGGTAATGAGGGGGAAAAAAAATCTTTTCTGCAGATGGAAGGAGTTGGCTTATCTGCAGAAAGCGAGGAACATGTTTACTGACAAAGGACACCTCTACTGATGTATTAGAAATCTGGCAGATTTACCCAACAATTAATGAAGGAAGGCTTGACCTCAGCAAGGTTTTTGTGAAAGGCTATTTTGCAAAAGGTACATGTCAGGAAGCATAGGACCATCTTGCCCAAACTTCTCGTGAGGAATTTGTAGACCTGAATCTCATTCTGACCAATCAGCTGTTGTCTGAGGATATATCAGAAAGGGAAGTTGTGCTTTGCAGGAGATACAGATTCTTTTTTACGTATTTGGAACTTGTCAGCATAAACATTATTAAAGAAAGAGTAAGCCACAGTACATATACAGACAAAATAAACCCCAAAGCACTTATACATCAATGACAATAAAATAAAATAAAATAAAATAAAATAAAATAAAATAGGGGATTACTTAACTGTTGTACCAAGGCCTTTAATATCAGTAGAATAGACTGCTTCATTTTGAGTCTTCAGTTTAGGTCTGGAAGCCTCTATTGATTTTTCCTGAAGCCTTTTTGCTTTCTAAAGATAGTCAGAAAAAACGTAAAATTGCTTTAATGCAAATGAATTGTGCCATTTGCACTTGTTAGAAAATATACAAATAAAACAACAAAATAAATGAGGTGATAATTCTATTGGCCTTTAACTGTAGGTACCCTCCCTCTGGTTTGTGAATCTCTCTTGTACTGGGCACATGAAAACAGAATAAATGGACATGACTTTGCAAGAGTGGGAAAGGAATAATCACTTGATATAATCTCTGGGCTGTATTCTTTCTAATGTAGCCATATGTGCTGTTCGCCGTCATCACCACAAGAGCGCACTGTTGCATCATGTTCAGCTTGTCACCCCATACCTAGTACACAGCCACATAGCCAGTTAGTCCCCAGGCCGTACCAATGCATGACAACCATAATACAGCCCAGGTGCATGACTTCACATTTCTTTTCACGAACTTCATGAACTCTTGGTCAGCCCAGCCCTACAGCTTGTCAAGGTCCTTCTAAATAGCAGCCCTGCCTCCCAGCATATGGAATGCTTCCTCCAGCTCAGAACCCTGCATGAATGATGAGGATGCAAGCTGATCCAATATCCAAGTCATTAATGAAAATGTTAAATAGTATTGATAGTATAATTGACTCTGTGGAATGTCACTCAAAACTGACTGCTAGTTAAACTTTAATTATTGACCACTGTCTTTTGAGCCCATCAGTCCAGACAGTTTTTTATCCAATTTATAGTCCATGGGTATGCAGTCTAGTCCTTATCTCCCCATTTTGGCTAGAAGGAGGATACACAAGACTGAGCTGAAAACCTTGCTAAAGCCAACAGAAGTAATATCCATCTTCTTCCTTCTCCAGAGCAAAACATTTTATCACAAAAGGCAACCATGTTGTCAAGGCGTGATTTGTCCCTGGTAAATCCATGACAGCCATTACAAATTACCTTCTTGTCCCTTGCATACCTAAATCAGCTTCCCAGGGACTCAGAACTAACCAGTTCTGCAGATCCTTTTTCTGGCCATTTTTAATTTCTAATTCTAGCATAGATCTTTACTAAAGGCCAGGGAGGTGCTTGCACATGAAAAAAATTGTTCTCTTCTGCATTTGGAAATGAGGAAAAATTAAACTTAGATGCCAAAGAGTTTCTATGAAATCTGATTTAATTCATTCTCCAACTTAGTCTGATTGCCTAACAAGGACTCTAATAGTTTTCATGCTCTTTTGGAAAAGAACAAATAGTGCTAAAAGAAACTCCTCTCATCATAAAGTGTTTCCTGACTTTATTCTTAGTTTGCTGGACTAAGAATAGGGAATGAAGTATTAGAAAAATTAAAGAAAAGTAAGAATGACCACAGTTTTAGTTTCAACAGTTTCAGGACAAATATATGTACATATGCACCCACCCTCCACCCCCCATCCCCTCCAATTACAAGTGCATAAACAATGTTGATCTCCCCTTTGTGATGGCAATTGGAAAAGCAGAAGAATCAAAGACTGCGTCACTTTGCCAATATATCTTACGGTTCATTTTTCTGCATCTGTATGAATATAAAATTTACTCTAACTTCTACTTGAGTATCCTCATAATTCATTAAGAAATGTGGCTGGAACTTCAAAATTATTATAACTATACTGTGAATGTATTTTTTGCTCCATCACTCATATTTCTTACCCTCAATGCCTCATAGTTGGATGTCCGAGTCAAGAAATTTTCCCAAGATTTATTTAGCATTTCTCTCTGCTTATGGACAGCTTTGATCTGTAATATAAATGAGATTTACAAGATGCAACACAACACGCTTCTCACAAGCTTTTCTGAATTCTTTGAGCTGTTTGAATATCATGTTCACCTACGCCCCTTTGGCTACCTTAGCTTATCCCTCTCACCTGAGATTGGATGATAATATTGTAGTAATGTACTTGTCCTTTAAAAACTTCACTTATGTACTGCCTTTACAAAAACAAAGGCTTACCTTCTCTGTGCAAACTCATTTCCCTTTTCCCAACAGAGACATTGGAAGAGCCCCAGCTCTTTCAGGAATACTTCCTGTATATTCTCACTTTCAAATGCTGAATAACAGAGATGGAATCACTTCAGGTGACAGAAGAGCAGGCATCATAATGCATGACAATCCTCAAAAACACTAACATGAGATTTTAGACAACTGGACCAACTGAACTTACTTCTCAGAAAGCAGGAGAGGATGAGCAAAAATGACAAATGCTTGCCTTAAAACCGAACCTGGAAAATGTCTGTTCCTGTTCACACTTAGCATGCCAGGAAGTACAAAGGCCTGCTTTCTAAAGTAATGAAACACTGTGACTATTCAACTAAGGGATCATGTAACAAAGGCTTATGTTTCATTTTAAGAATCAGATGTAGCTGTAATAGGTACTTTAAATCATTATCTGGTACAGATGAACACGCATGCAACTGTATAGTAGCATAATAGTAATTTCTCATTACACTGTTGCCGATGCATCACTGATGATACTGATTAATTTTTTCATGTTACTCTCTAAATAGTGGCAAAATTATACAAATTGGGAGAACTGAGTTTAATCTAATTTAATTTAAAGTTAAAATTTTTCTGCTGAGACAGATTAAAATGTCTTCAAGCAGTGTATAGATCTGAGATTCTCAACTTTATGTAATAATAAAATCTTCATATAAATCGACAAAAAAGCTTACATGGCCTTTACTTGTTTAAATACTCCTTGTCTTACTTTTTTATATGTTTTTTGTTCTTCTTGTATTTCTTGTTGGTGTTGACTTTCAAGCACTTCAGTCTGCAAAGCGGCAACCATTCTTCCAATATCTTCTGACACCTCTGAAAGAACTTTCAAGGCTTCCTCATCTGATGAAATAGGCTTGAATTCTTCTTTCAGTTCTGCACAAATTTCACTCCAAACTTCTCCAACCTGTATGTGCAACGCACCACAGTAGTTGCTATTTATACCTTTTTTTGAGTTCCAGTTAGTCTTCAGCAATGCTACACCAAATTCATTTATGATAACCCTCCCTAAGCCTTCCGAAGCCCAAGCTTAACTCCACAGAGGAGTAATAGGAATGCTGACAACTAGAGAAACTCAGAAGAAACACATATGGCTACAAGATACCACATTATGAGAGTGAAGTATTGTCCCTTGCTGGCTAGTTCTTCAAATCTCAAATTACACACATGATCAGATCAAACTGCAGTGTGAGACATAAACCGAAGCTGGAATTATCAACTAAAGATCCAGTCTTGCTAGTTCCTGAACACTTCAAGATCTCACACACTTCATTTCTAAGTGGAAAGTTGGCATAAACTGAAAGATCTCTTGAGCAGGATGGCTCCCACAGAGCTTATTATCCTGTTCTTTTTTCCTATAGGCACATCATTCTTGACTTTTGACAGTATGGATGGATACTGCATATGGGGACAAAGATGGGAAAGCACAGAAAAGCCTTTATCAGAATGTGTATTTAAAGTAATTTTTAATAGTAAGCCACCACTCCCCTATGCTGACCTTACTGACAAAGAGGCAGTCCTACTCTCCAGCCCTTCCCTAATTTCTTACTTCTATTCTGGTTCATTCCCGTTTCTTGATTTGGCAAACAAATTAAATCTATTTTTCTCAGAGTTATTTTTAAGGAATGTTGGTTTCTAGTCTTATTTTCTATGCAGTCACAAACATTTGCAACAGCACAGAGAAAGAGTCTGAGGAGTGCTGCAATGACAGAGGTAGGGTTTTTTCTTTAGATGGTAAATACTGGGTTACTATCAAACTATAGGTGACTTGGACACAGGTGACAGCTTTTGAAGGGCTATTTGTTTGTTGTATCCTCATATATACTTGCTATTTTTGCAAACACAGATGCAATAGTAAGATCTTCCAACACAATACTTACTTTAAAGTCAATATAATGCTGTATGATAGGAAGCGTGACACGGTCCTTAGCCGATAAGCCAGGTAAATTTTCAAAACCTAAAAGAAAATGAATCATGTCAGTATTAACAGCATCCTGAAATTACCTTAAAACGTAAAATTCTAAAAAAAAAAGACACCATGCTATTTGTCATATAATCACATGCAGAATCTTCATCACATATACCAGTCACCCTTAAAATCCTGAGCAGGCTTCTAGTGATAAACCCCGTTTTCTCCTTAATAAATTCTCTCTTTACTAACTCTTACTTATGAGTGGCTCCAGTAACTTTCCAATCACTTGGAAAGCCAGAATTTGCTATGCTTTTGTGGAAAGGGTTGATCTTTCCTTAAAGCAGACAGTTGAGTCCACAGGTCAGTTTCTAAAGAAGCAATTCAGCACAGTTTGCTTTAGCTGTGAAGCAGCCAAAAGGAGAATCATAGTACAGGATGTCCAGTATTTTGTTTCAAAGCTGTGTAATGGGAGTGTCCTCCTTGAGCATGAGTCCATCTTTTAAAAAACACATTTACAATATATGTAAAAGAATAAGGTAGAGGAGTATGGTTGTTGAGACTGCATCTTTCTCTTTTTTTGCATGATGAATGTTAATTATATTTGATGGTAAAAAACCAAACCACATCTGTCAAATCTCATTCTAGACCCCAACATACCATCTGTGTGGTAACTGGGAATGTAGCATCTATCTATTAGACTATAATCACATCATTTTTTAAGTTAAGAAATATCATAAATACAGATCAATTAACGCTGTTTTTCCTGATCACCATGTTAAAGGCTGTTATGCAGCATCGCTACAGTAAGAGGAAGATGCTGAGAAAAGACTATAAAAATATTTCCATTTCTTTTATTATCCACTCTCATGTCATTTCAGTACTTCACAGGAGACATACAACTAACATGAGGTATGTGTGAACATAGGAGAAAGCTGTAAGAAAATCTCATGCCTTTTTGCTTTAATAAGGAATTTAGCTGTGATCCAACATTTAACATAATTAATATAATAAAAACTAGTGAGAACCTGGGTTACAACAGAGGAAGAAGTAGCTATAGTTTATTAGAGAAACTAAAGATGTTTTCAACACAGTTGGTTCTCTAGGTTACCGAGGGAACTGGCTGAAGCAATCTCAGAACAATTACTGATCATCTCTGAATCTGTGGAGGATGGACAGGAAAAAACAAACACAATGCCTATTTCTAAAAGAGGGAAAACTCAAGCCAGAGACTACTGGTTCAGTTCAGTTCACAAAAAAAGACTGAAACAAGTGATTAAGCAAATAATGTTTATGCAGCTAAATGTAACAGTGAAAACATTTATATCCAACATGAATTAGTAAAAACTGAGATCTAGCTTTTTTCTATAGCCAGATAAGAGATCTTACGGATTTGCAAGAGTTTATTGTGTATCTTGACTTCAGTTTAGGTTTTTAGGCAAGGGGGTATTATTCAGTGTACAAAGAGCATATAATTAGGAGCAACTGTGGCATTTTGAATGAAAACATTAAAATGCAAATTAATTTTGCCAATCCAAAAAGTGATCTAAACCTACAGAATTTAATCCAGTAAGGACAAATAAAATTTCTAAATGTAAGAATAGTCATATGTGCAAATCCAGGATTGTAGTTGACTGTACAAGATCCTAAGTCAAATGAACAAACAATATGCCACAATGAGTACAGCACTGTTATATTAATGTCAGAACGTTTATTTAAAAGTTGAGTTGAGTAATGCAGCTCTAAGTGGCAGCGAGGCTTCTGCTGGAGTACTGTGTTCAGTTTTGGGACACTAGAGATCTAGAAGAATGTGAATCAATTGGAAAGACCCAAGAAAAAAAAAAAAAAACACAAAACAAAACAGTGAAAATAATTAGAGGTCATGATAGAAAATGGATTGGTGAGTAACATCTTAATCTAGGAAAATAAAATGAAATGTAAAAGTGTTATGTGAAAAAGATATTGTGTGTGGGAAAGCAAATTACGTAAAATTTCAAGCAAATTTTAGGTTTAATTCTAGGAAAACTCTTCCTAACTGTAGGGACAGCAGAGTACTGGGGTAGTCTTGAAATCCTCAACAACTGTGACTTTTAAGAACAGGATGAGCAAACATCAACGGAGTGTTAATGATGCTTCTCCAAGTTTCCTTTGACTTTTTTTATAGTAAGTATAGCCAGTGAACAAATTCAATTTAATGACAAATATGACACTGAAAAGGTAATTCACTTGTCTTACCTAGCTTGCACAATAATGAATAAAGTTTTGCCTGCATGTTTTCTGAAATTTCCAAGATGGCAAAGCTGGGACAGTTGGTGGGCAAGGAAACGACCTCTTGCTGTTTCTGGAAGCTGCTAGTAATAGGCCTTTTCATGTCTAATAATTTCAAAACAGAAAACCAGAGGAGAAGAATGAAGTAGTATGTTCCCAAAGCTATTAGGGAAAATGTTATCTATGCAATGAAGTATGATGATCTTTAGCAGGCAGCTATGGACATACTCTTTCATGTGATTTCTCCTCCAAAAGACAGTTCAATCTTACTTTGTGGGCACTATGTAAATCATTTTGATAATTTGGACACAAATTTTAACGTAATTTGGGAAATATAAATTTCTATTTCAAATAACTAAAGTTTTGCAAGAACATAGCACTGTCCTTACTTCTTTTTATAACATATAACAAAACACAGTGCCTTTTATGGAAAAAAAATCAGTAGTTTAACTGCCCATTATTAGAAAACCTGTTCAGGAGCTTTTCATGGTTCATGACAAAGCAACCATGGTTCTGTTTATTACCCAGTTCATTCCCAACTGATGTAGAAAATGTCATCTAGTGGCCAAACTCTAGAAGGTACTTTGTATTTGGGAAGAACTATAGCATAGAACTATAAATACTATAATTTACTTTCATCAGAATTCATACTACAAAAGGAAATACTGTCTTTGTTTTACTTCATTCATTGGAACTGCTCACAGTTTCACATGCATCATAAAACTTACCAACAATCCTTCCATAGCGATCGCGTTTGATTCCTAGATCCAACTCTTCCTGTCTCCACAACTGTATTAGAAGGCTAGCTGCTGTTTGATCGTTTTCCCCTCGCCAGGTACTGATGTGTGAAGTGGTTTTAGGGTTGTCACAAAATTCAACCAAGATTCCAAGGATTATATTGCACAGGTTCTTTTGCTTTACCTTAGTGAAGGGAAAAGGAAAAAAATGTTTTATACTGTTCAAAACACAGTGATGTCTGCCTTCAAAAATAGAGAAATTGTATAATGTAATCAAGTAACTGCAAGCTTTTTATCATAGCTATTTGCGCAAAACTGCTGTATAAGCTTGTAAATCTGTCAAGTTTCTGGAATCCATATAAAGTTCCATAAATTAAAGAACATTAGGGGAATAATGTAGGATCATGTAAGATGTGCATACCTGTGTGTAGATGCCTCCAGGCTCTATTGCTGGAGAATTTACTACTACCAAGATTATTTTTATAAGAAACAGACACTGAAGGCAGTGGTTGAGCTGTACCACACAACACCTGTTCTATTCTGTGGCCAGAACTTTTAGCAGCAGCTGAGAGTAGAGAAGGGCCTACAGCCTTGTACTTCAAGAGCATCAGAGGCAGGCAGTACAGCCAGAGAGAATGAGGAGGGAATGAAACAAGGAAAGTGCATGCTGATTTTGTAAGAGGTGAAATGCCTGTGCCAGCATTATGTCCAAGACCTATACAAACAAGATACATGTACAAAGTAACCTTAAACATCAAAACTTTTAAAGCTTTCAAGTATATACTAACTCTGCTCTAACTTCAGTATGAAGTAAGAAGTGAGGTGCTTTTCTAAACAGAGATGTCATCTGAAGTAAGAGAATAGCTTTTCTTTTTAAAAAGATTAAATTCTTGTTAAAGCCCCCTCTGCCAAATTCTTATTTACAGGGAAAATACATGCAATCATTTCTGAGGAGTTATCCTGGTGTATGACCACCTTCCTATCTCACAGAATTACACGTACTGATCTTTTTGTTAATATTATAATCGTCTTAGGAGATACTGTAGCAAAATAATGCAACTTTCCATGTTGTTTTACTACTCTTCCATTCTGTAAAAACAATAATCAAAATACTTACTGCCAACAAATCCAGAAGGAGAAAAACGCCCTGTTTTTCAAGAAAATAATCCTCTGTAACGTAACATCCAAGGACACAGGACCTTAAACGGAAATAATTTCATTATGTAGAAACATTTTTATACTTTAGAACATTTTACAAACATCTAATCTGCTTTACGGAATTGCACAAATTCATTTGCTATGCAATATGCTTCATACCTTCAGGGAGTCAACAGATCATGTTTCACATGCCTTTTCATTTACACTATGTAACTAAACATACCCCACTCGACTGCTCTTTCTTCTCTTGCAGGTGGCACATCCTCCTTGTAGCAGCCCAAGAAATTTGGCAGGCTGACAATGAATTGGATTAGAATATGGATTTGAACTAAAACTAACTCAGTAAAAGAGGCTAAAATTTAGCTAGATCATGTCCCTGATCAGGCTTACTGCAAGACTGTGTGAATCAAGGGGTGAGACAAGCAAGACTGTTTTTTTTTCTGGCAACAGTATTTGCTTCTCCCAGCTTAAAATGATCATAAAACCGGCATTCATGTTACTATTGCTTCATTCTCTTATTCTCACTTACGGTCATTAACAGAGAAACAAGGGATCTCCTGCATTAGTATTTTCTGCCAGGGAAACATACCTTTTGGCTTTCAATGTACTTATCAACCTCTGTCTTAAAGCAAATTAAGGTTTTTCTCCTGTGTATTGACATTCTCTGACAGCAACCTTTAAAACATTTCTAGCCCCATAGAGCAAGCTTACACCCACTTCTTAAGCTTACGCAGTTTTTAGCTAATAATGGTCTATTCTTGCCTTATATTTACTTCTCTGAAGTTATTTACAGACCCCAACCATACACCTCTTTTAGAAAGTCTTAGGTGATTCCACATGTCAGGAGGTCACGCTGTGTGGGGAGTTAAGACTGCTGTGTAGGGAGTTAGGTTGTCATACTCATCCTCTATTTAATAGAAGAGAACATATGCAGAATATTCCTTTTTTTCTGTTCTTTAATCATTTTTATTGAGTCAAATTGAATGAAGGATTTTTATACTTTGCAAATAGAAGAAAAGCCTGTATTTGCAGGGAAAACCCATACTATTGCAGACCTAAAAATATATGACTTGTCATTTTTAAGAGTTACTGCTGCTAAAATACTTTACCAACCACAAGCAGTCGAGTGCACTTAAGAGGAGAAAATTGTGGCCTAATCCACTACATAACTTCTTTGGATCCATCTGAATGAATGGGATAAGTATATCCACTCCTTCATAGCAGAAGAATTCCTGTTGAAACATTAATTAAAGCAACATGTTTCTTAAATAATATTTACTAAATAGCTACATATAAAAAAATACAAAGGAAATTGAAACAATGAAATATTTATATCATAATAAATTCAGTGCATTTGCAACAGCAAGATAAATCCCTTACAATATACATAAGAAAAAGAGATTTTCAGTTTTTCTGAACTACTAATCTAATTTGTTAACACTTTCATATGTTAATTTCAAAATTATGTAAATTAGCAATTAAATAGGTGAGACACTTCTAGTGGATTTCTGAGTGATTTTGAATCTTAACTGTCACTGTCACAAAATCCAGTTATCAGACCTGACTGGTTAGCGATGAACTGTCATTGACATCTGCTTTTGAATAAATAATAATAATAATAGAAACACTATACTTCAAATTAAAATATACCCTGCTTTAGTGTTTTCCTCACAGTGTGAGGCAGAAAGATACATACCCTTCTGAGGAGATCATTTTTACAGACAGCAGACAAAATAAATAATATATCAGCTTGGATTTCCAGTAGAACTGCATCTTCTTTCTCTTTAGATTTGTTTACTGCATACTTTAGAATGTCTGTAAGTGAATATATTTTATACATGTGAATGTCCTATACACAAGTTAGAATTCTACAACAGCTGCTGACAAGGAATTTAAAATCAAATTTACACCAAGGGATTTTTAAAGGAATCTACTTATGCAGTTCAGTTTTATCTCCTGTGTTTTGTACTAGCTCACAGAAGTGCAGCACTCCGATGCTCTAGCTTCATGGGCTTTACTCTTGGTGACAGAACAGATGATAGTAGATTATAGTAGCTTGCACAGACTTCTCCGTTCAGCCTCTGTGCTGCCCCATGTATTGTGCCAGTGCAAGGAGTTCAGGGAACTGAACTGAATTAGGGAACTCTTACAAAAAGGCAATGATTTGCTGATTGTACAGCTTCACTAACAGTTGCAATGACAGTGCAAATGTGGGAGACATAAAACATCACCACTGTTAAAAAAAACAGCCTTGGAACCACTATGTGAAAGAGGACATTCAAACAAAGAAGCCCCCCAAATTAAGAAAAGTTACTTAAATCTAATACATAAGGAATAGCGTTAATTTTGCTTTCACTAAAATCTGTCTTCACTGGAGTTCAATTTTCAACTGAGGATATAAAATCTGTTCTTTCTAGGCTTTCTATCAGAACATACTCTTTGAATTCCAAAGGATCTTACCTGGTTTGTTTCTTTCAATATAACTCTTTCAGAGTATTGGAAACTTACTTATTATTGTAAGAAGAGAACTTAAACCTGTTCGTATTGGGACTTAAAACCAAATTTAACAATATGTATGTTACTGAGCAAGAAAATGGTCTAAATTTGCAGGAACAGTGGTTAAGCAGTTTTATTCTGCTTATATTCATACTGTTATTCATATAGAAGTATATTATTAATTTTCTTCTATTTAAAGAGGAGTTATGGAAAGTGACACCACTCCCTCAGCAAGTTTGCCAATGACACTAAGCTACATGGTTTGGTCAACATACTGGAGGGAAAGGATGGGATCCAGAGGGACCCTGACATGATTGAGAGGTGGGACAATGCCAACCTTATGAAGTTCAACAAAGTGAAGTGCAAAGTCCTACACCTGGGTAGGGGCAATCCCAGGCACAGCTACAGGTTGGGCAGAGAAGAGATTCAGAGCAGCCCTGCAGAGAAGGGCTTGGGGGTGTTGGTCAATGAGAAAATGAACATGAGCCAGCTTCAGTGTGCGCTTGCAGCCGAGAGACAAACCGCATCCTGGGCTGCATCAAAAGGAGCGTGACCAGCAAGTTGAAGGAGGTGATCCTGCCCCTCTACTTGGAGTACTGTGTGCAGTTCTGGTGTTCTCAACATAAGAAGGACATGGAAGTGTTGGAACAAGTCTGAAGAAGGGCCACGAGGATGATAGGGGACTGGAGCACCTTCCATATGAAGACAGGCTGAGAAAGTTGGGGCTGTTCAGCCTGGAGATGAGAAGACTGCGTGGAGACCTCATAGCAGCCTTCCAGTATCTGAAGGGGCCTATAAGGATGCCAGAGGGGGACTCTTCATTAGGGAATGTAGTCATAGGACAAAGGTTAACAGGTTCAAACTTAAACAGGGGAAGTTCAGGTTAGATATAAGAATGAAGTTCTTTACTATGGGGGTGGTGAAGCACTGGAACAGGTTGCCCAATGAAGTGGTGAACACTCCATCCCTGGCAGTGTTCAAGGCCAGGCTGGACAGGGCCTCGGGCAACATGGTTTAGTGTGGCGCATCCCAGCCCATGGCAGGAGGGTTGGAACTAGATGATCTTAAGCTCCTTTCCAACCCAAACCATTCTATGATTCTAGGATTCTATAATAGACTCAGAACAAGACTCATGGCTGGAGTTTCTAGGAACTATCACGATGAAAATAAGATGTAACAAATGCAGTATAATGAAGGGAGAAGAGGCAGCTTTCACTCTGAAATTAAATACCTAGGTGTTTACAGCTGTCTGTTTTGTTTAATTCATTCAATTATCTGGGTTAAGGTGTAACAAAATTCAAAATCCAATCAGAGATTTTTAAGTTTTTCAGCAGTCAGAGCAGTAACAGATAAAACCAGAACACACAAATTATCATGAACATTCTTAACGTTAACAGAAATGTCCTAATATAAGTACAGCAATAAAAATTTTCTTTACCCAGTAGCTGGCTAATTGCTCCCTGGTCACACAAATTAAGGTTCACAGCATCATCGTAAAGAGCCACAACAGACCTCAGCACTCTCAGGCTGTAGCGCATTTGTGCAAGTTTGTTGCCACGACCACTTATTCCATGGAAACTGTTACCTTGACCAAAGAAAGCATCTGCAAAGCAATCACAATACGTACTTTGTTTTATTCTTTTGGCAGACAGTGTATGTTCAGAAGAATAATGTGCTCAATAAAAAAAACCCAAACCAAACCCCAGCTTATTAGTGTAAGCTAAAAACAAACAAAATCACTTCATGTTAGAAAGGCTTCTTGTTCAAAACTACCTAGTAATAAGCCTTTTTGTACAAGGCCACACTTCTTAAATTTATAAGAAAGGTATGATTTTGGTGAGCATTTAAAATTATTAGAACTTTTTTTAACCTTACTAGGTTAATGAGCAGTCTATAAAACTCAAAATATCTTTTCTAGCATGATATACAATATCAACCTTTTGATCTCCATTAGATCCAAATGAAAAATTCTTTCTAGAAAAACATACTACATTTTATGAAGGAAACTATCCATCCCCAGAAATCCAGGCAATGAAATTAGGTGCAGCTCGTTGTCTTTATGTTTAGCCCATACTCTTAGCTAATGGCCACAAGCCAGCTTTAGTCTGTGAACTATCTTACTGTGTACAGCTCTTCAATTTGAGTTAATGTGTCCTGCCTCATGGCAGGAATTACTGGTTGGACTTGTTACCACAATAATTGTATCTGACTACCTTAAAACACAGGCAGTAGAGATGTGTGGCTGCCCATACAAGTGAAGGAATGCTAATATAGTGGTACATAGGGAACAAGGCACAAGCTTACCCTTCAGTACAAAAAAAATATGCTGCTTGGGTTTTTTTTCTTAAGAAAGATTACTTTCCTAAGTGACCTATTAAAAAAGAATCGTTTTGACTTCATGAGTTTTGCATTTTTCCTTCCTGTCAAACAAAGTAAGTTCAGTTGAGTTTTGTTTTGAGGTTACTGTGGATGAAAGTCATAAGCACGTACTTACCTTGGCTTATACACCATTCTAGAAACACAAGGAGAAGAGTATTTGCTTGGGAGGACAAATATTTATCTATTAATAAGGGAGCCACAGAAGCTAAAATAGCAATTGCATGAAGCTGTAATTCTTCATACTGAGCAGCAGACCATTCATAAAATCCAGGCTTTTGATTTGGTTTTACATAATAAAGCAAAGCTGGCATAACATCGTTTTCACTGAGAAGCTGCAGGGTCAAGACAAAAGGAGACAGAATGCAGGTTTCACATGCAAGTAAGAACAATCTAAAGCAATGAGTCAACTTTATTTGTCGTACACTAAGAAAATTATTTTTTATTGAGAAAGTATGCCATGAAGGCTACAAGTACAGACAAGCTCTGTTTATATTTGGTAGCATTCCCACAGACTGTGGTTTGTTAAACATTATTATATTCTTTACATATATTTCAATAATGCTTGGCAGTCACTTGTCAGCTAATTTTCCTGGTCTAGGTTTGTAGCTTTTCTAAAATAGAAACTCTATGCTTCTTTCAAACAGCAGGACTTGTTCCAAAGCTCTGTATAAATTCTTGATTTGGAGAACGGCTGATTCCAGTCTACTGTACTATAATATTCCTGTGATTCTTTTGAATTCTATTAATTTTTTTTTCCTGTTTGCTTACTATATCTTCTTTTCTGTTAGAACTTACCTGTACAGCACGTGGGTCTTTAGATAAGACTCCTATTACATGAAATAGCAATTTCTTCATCTCAAAATCCTCATAACAGTGGGTAAGTTTAAGACCTTTCACCAAGGGATTGGGAATTTTAACTATGAAGGAAATTGTAGATAAGTTACAAAAACCACATGATTAAAAGTAAAAATAGTGAAATTATACAGTGCGAAATATCTTACCTTCAGTAAATGTTGCAAGTGCTATTAACAGCTTTGCAAATCCACTTTCCTATAGGCATTCAAAAAACATACATTAATTAAATTCAACTGCAGTGAAATTAAGACTTATCATTTAATTTTAGGTTGGCTTTTTTTTTGTTGTTGGTTGGTTGGTTGGTGGTTTTTTGTTTGTTTTGTCTTGGTTTTTTTTTTTTGTTTTTGTTTTTTTGGTTTTTTTTTTTTTTTCTCAGAACAGAGTTTAATGTATCCTGTAGCAGAATAAAGAGAATTTGATCAAAGAAGATAAACCATTTGGATATTGTACAATACTAACTACAGTCCTAAGGGTACAATTAGTGAAATCTTTGTCTCATTCAGTACAAGTCTGAACTTCTATCTATGGGGAAATCCCAAAAACGTTTATTCACTACTATACAACACACAAGAAGACCATGTTCTCACTACTGTTAGAATTGTGGTTTTCAAAATGGATTCGTGCATGTGTAAGTTTGTACAAAAGGATCATCAGTACATACGATTTTGTGCCTTCAGTTGTGCATACATTTAACATTCAACTGCAGTACGTTTACAAGTAAGCACATGAAAACTGCATGTATGAACAACATGCACTTACAAATATTACTTATAAGGAATTAAAAAAAAATAACATCTTGGAATTCATAGCTCCTAGAAAGCTAACAGGACAATTATGCCAGATATAACTATGCATAGGGTCAAGGCCAATGGGTGTTTATGCAGTACAGTTTAGGCAACAGAGCTTTGTTTCTGAGGTGATTAGAAGCCATGGTTACTGGTACATTATTCTTCTTGAGCAATAGAATACATTAGCTTGGCCTCAATACTCTGGCAAAGCCAACCCAGAGCATTCCACCAGCTCCCAACAGGAGCAGAGCCCACGGAACACTACACAGACATCCCCACAGAATCAACTGTTTCTATTAGTTTTGCAGCAGCTGGTCTCAGATTTGTTCAGCCTAGTTCTGGAGGTTAGCACACACACGATTAGAACAATCAGAAAGGTAAATTTAAAGAAAATAATTAAGTACACAATTATATTGCCTATTAGGTTTTGTCTCTATGGTATCTATATTATTTGTACAAAGCCATTGTAAAATGGTTAAATAAGAAAACAACATCAAAACTTCTTAATGTTTTCTCCTTGCTGATTAATGCAGTACTAAATTCTAACGGAAACAGTAAGCAATTACCAAACAGACAGTTTTGTTCTAACACAGAGATAATAACCAATACCATTATAAGCTTTATTTTACATATAATTTTCAATTTACTTGTGGTGAGAAAATTATTTGCCTTTTCAAACGCTCACATTCTTGTGCTGATTTCTGAATTATGTGAAATGCAAGACTGATTTTCTCAAGTTGCTTAGATAAGAAGAAAAAAGAAAACATTCTGATGATAATTTCTCTGGTATTATCTACAAAGCAGGATTCAACGGTAATGTTAATGTTTCTGTCTACCTACTACTTATACCCAGTATTTTGTAAAATCTCTAGGGAGGCTGAGAATAAACAATATAAAGTATGATATTTTCATTTTTTTCCTTGCATTGAAGCTATTTTTATTCCCTGTAGTATAAGGCATTAAAAATACGTCTTCGTTATTTATCTTGTAGGAAAAAGTCATGTTTCTTCAGCCAGATAAACAACTTGAATCTTTTAGACATCAAGTATGTTGCTGTGACGGTATAACAGACATTTCATAATGGTTAGTAATATAATGGAAAACTTGAATTAAAAATCTGTAATCTTCATTAGAGACAATAAAATCTATTTAGTAACACAGAAATTGGGAAACTTTGACTGAAGTTGAGAAATTAATTCCTTGAAAGCAATCCATTCCTAAATAGTGAAAAGATCTACAGGAATGTGATTGCTTATTTATCCAGTACATATGTCAAATCTTCATTAAAGTTCTAAATCTCAACTGTATAACAAGAGAATAGAAGAGTATTAACATCCATAAAAAGTTCACTTCTCTGTAGGCTCCTCTTAAATATTCTGGAATATTACAGATGAACGAACTCAGATACTTGTTAGGCAAGCAATCCTAGCGCATTCTGGACTACATTTATGTAACATAGTCTTAAAAAGAATTTACGTGCCTCTTATTAACTGGATCTAAGTTATTATTTTCTCAACATCTTATTTAAAGCTTCTGAGCAAACATTCTTGTTCCTGGTTACGAGGCACAGATACTTCAGCTGAATTTGAGCTATCTGAATATAGCCTGTACTCCTACATTTTCAAACAGCAAATGAGATTTAGTGCAAAACTCATTTTAAAAGAATGACACATCTGAGAAGCTGCACAAGAATACAAGAGTTAACTTTAAGTTTTGCACATAAATAGTGTTAGTGTAATTTTCTAGGTATTAAATAAACTTGCTGCTAGTACTCCAGGTCAGTGATCTGCAGATTTGAAACCTCTCTGAAGTAGGGGGAATGGCAGAAACAAAAAGGGTAATATGAGAAAGAGGAAAGCACTGGAGACAGAGTGGAACCTTAATGGGGAAAAATACTTGATTATATAATAGTAAAAGAGAAGTTATTAGTCTCTGGAATATATCTACAAATACTTACAATCATAGGTGCTGCAGGATTTTCAGCTAATAATGTGGCAAACACCAAGAGGTCATTCCGTAGCTGACGATCATAATGCCGGAAACCATGCATAAGAAGGTCTTCAAATACTTCTTTCAAAGTACTTAAAAGAAAGTCAAATACTTCTTTCAAAGTACTTAAAAGAAAGTGAAATGCATTTTACCTTTTCTTTTCATATTCTATATTTAGACAGCTCTAGGTATATGAATTCTCATTCAGCATCATACTTTTCAAAGCCTTAAGGTTTAAGTGCAAGAGAAATAAAACGTGATTGTGAATGTATTCTTATGTATACCACTTGACATCCATTTTAAGCATACACACAGGATGCACGTATTATAAATTGCACACTGTATGCACACAGTAACACACTGTCTGTATTATAATTTACACAAGCATGGAACTGGATGTTCTTGAATTATTATTGAGAAGAAATGGTCTAATCCTAAGTAGTTAAAATAGTGTAACTCACTAAGGGAAAACCTGTTATTTATTCCAGCAGATGATCTAGAACTAAGTCTTGTATATCATAGCACAGAATTTTCTAGTAAGTTTATAACACAAGCATTTCTACAGTGCATGGCCTACTGAGTCTAATGTGTAAATTTGAAAATGCTGCAACTAACTTTTTTATCACACAAAGCAATTGATAGGGCTCTACCTCCTACACTGTGCAGCAGAGCACTTTGATCTTCCTCTTGCTTTGTCAAATGGTGGTGGATTGCTGTATTGATGAAATAAAGAGAGGCTTCACAATGAAATAGTTTTGATGTAGACCGTATGTGCTTTTAGCTGCACCCCGGCCACTGAGTTTGTAAGCTACCTGGCAGGCACCTCTTGGATCATATATCATCTGCTGACATTTCACAGGCCACAGTGCTGTCTAACGTGCTGAAACAGAAACAGGCGCCTGAGGGGTCTAAATCATGGGCTCCTTGTCTATGAAGTGTGAATCAGCACTTCTTCCACTTCGGAGAATCAGACGTGTTAATACTGAAAACTTAATGAGGATTTAATGAGAGCCCCCCATTCTATGTATTTTCTCTCGATTCATTTCAAACAAAATGCTACAATAGCAAGGCTTTAGATGTCTCCAAAATCACAATATTAATTAATAAAATGCTTCCCTGTACTTACTGCACACATTCCAAGCTACTGAGCTGATTACAGACTTCTTCTTTTGAGGTATTTTCTACCAGGTTCCATAGGATTTCTGAGGAACGGAACAGCAGCTGCCCTGAGGGATCATCACCATTTAGATACAAACAAAGTCGGCTGGCTGCTCGGGCCTTCAGCATAAGCCTGCAATTTACTCCTAAAATTATGAAAGTAAGAATAAGTAATTCCCTGTAGATCCGTAAGTGTTTTAGGCATGTTCAGAGAACAAATGATCTAAGTTCAGAGGAAATGAGATTGCTGGAAGAACACTTTGTACTAACCAGAGCTGGACAGATGCTGGAGAGCTTTAAGTACCCACAACTTCTCAATAAGTTGACTTTCAACTACTGCTAGTGACAAAACGAGAGTTTCTGCTAATCCTCCTAATTCAGCCATCTGAATTTTATAGTTTGCACTTGTTGGCCGGCAACCTGCACATACAATAGCTTTAATTAAAATGCAGAAAATATTCAAAGTTTTGATTACTTCGTAAAACATTCATCCTACTCATCTCTTCTCAAGAAAGGATTAAGAACCAAGTATCATATTTCCGTAGCCTTAAAATAATTTGAAAAAAACCCCCAACTAATAAACAATAAGAGCTGCTTTTCTTATATCTGCATATTAACACTGCCTAAAGCATATCCAACATTTACCCTCAAAAAGACTAAAATGCTATACAAATAAATTAATTGTTTCCTACAATTTACAGACTGAAAGAACAAGCAGGGTTAGAGATGGGTAAAAAAACCTTCTTCGAGTCATGCAATAAGTTGTTGGTGCAGGACTTAATTCTCTTCTGTAGCCTACTCACTAGAGAATGAATGCCTTCTACAGCTGTATTACTTATAATAGGTGAATCCAACCTTTGATTTATAAGCTTGACTTTCTAATATGTACCTGTTTTTACTTTTGTCATTGCATATACAAATCTATATTTCATTACTGAATACTAATTCAGTAAAGGGAAGGAGAAGCATTGGGAAAATAAATTTTATGTACATATTCTAACTCATGAAAGTAAAGTTTCTCTTAGATTTCTAAAAATATAAACATCAAACAATATGAAATTCAGGACTGATAAATGCAGATAATGCACATGGTGAAACAAGTTTTAACTAAGCATAAACTCTGATAGGTTCTAAGTTCATATTACTTTATAGGTAAAAGAACTCTGAAGATCAAACTTTGTCAAGATTTATATATATGCTTAGAGATGAAGATTTTCACTTAAAAATTAGACTGAACTACATTCATAATTTTGTATAACATCTTATTTCCTAAATCTGAAGGAGAGTAACAAAATCTGTCAATATTTAACATTCACTTATCTCAATGGAAGTATTTACAAACATACAACCAACTGCACTCACAGCTGCTTTTAGGATTTGAGTCATGTTTGTAAGGTAAACCTAGATTTATACACTTCCCTATTTCTAGTCTCCTGTGAGGGCTGTTGCAGCTGCAGCTTCTTCAGGCCTCCTAAAATAAATTATAACTAGCAAGAGGGCACAGGAACTAGTGCCACACTGTAGGAACACAGCAAGGGAGCATAGCATCCAACATACTCCTGTGTGGGAACCTCCCTGTGACAATGGTCATCTGTACATAGTTGCTATAAATCTAGAGTTGTCTCACAGCATGTGATACTGTGGCCCTCCAGGAGGGGATCCATGACTAACTTTGCCTGATAACAGCATCTGGCACCATCACAAGGGTCAAAGGAATAAGCAGTAGTGGATTCTGATGACAGTTTGAATGCCTGTCCTTAGTACCACAGTATCATGCTTGAGCTCATATGCAGGCATTGTCAGCCTCTTTCTGCAGAGACAAGTCAAACAATCTATTCAAAGCCTATACTCAAATGTGTCCATATAATATAAACTCAATCACATTTAGATGGACTCAGATCTATCTCTCACAAGCAACACAAGTAAAACCAGAACTGCTTCTCTTTAGCCTACATACACAATGTTGAAAATTACATTTTTCTTCTTATAATTCTCATGCCAACTATTATTTCTTCCCCCATTGTCCACATTCCAAAGAACTTGTGAAAACTTGATGTTTTCTGGATACTATGTAATCCTAATCCCCTAAGTGTAATAAATAATTCCTTGTACATTGATGAACTAATTTCAGATTTTGAGTATGCCTTTCTATAAAAGTGCTAACTGCACATTTGCCAATGCTGTATATTTAATGCATGAGATATAGTAACTATAGTTACAAAGAAAAATGAATCCACAGTTAATTAAAAGAGCCATTTCAAAATAGCTGGGATCACATACACTTCATTTCCTGTGACACTTGAAAATACTGTGCTTTACCTGAAAGTAGTTTTCTTGGTGGCTCCGTACTATAAAAGCTAATAACACACTTACAGATTTGTATTCTAACTTCAGAGCTTGGCACCCTCATCAAATAACCTGTCAGAAACAGAAAAAAAAGAAAAGTAATTTACAAAGTTTATAATTGTTTTAGAAAGTAATCTTAACACTTCTATTTACAGTATTTAGTGTTTCTTTTGGTCCTATCCCTATAGATCTGTCATTTTGTGCAAAGTTTGATTATAAAATACCCAAGGGACAGGATCTCCTACACCAAAGGGAACAAAGGGATCTTGGAGGAGTAGCATAAGGTTAATCAAAAAGTTACCTCCTCTGCTTTATGGCTACAGATCCTTATAAGAAACTGGATGTTATTCCAGAAGTTGTGGAATTCAGAAGACAGCTACTACACTAGGGAGTTGTTATCATGCCAACATCAGAAGCTCTTCTAGCAGACATAATATGACATAAAGGGAGCACAGAAAGAGATTCTTTTCCACAAGTTACAGAGAATTCCATTGAAAGCTACCAGATATCCATGCCTAACATGGATAATACAAACAATTTTTTTAGATTTGAGAGAGTCTTTTTGGACATTGTACCCTCAAGGGAACCTGAAACTATCTGAACTACCTGGAACAACTTTATGATACCAGGAGGCCATTCTGCTATCTACTTGGACCTGTGAAAACAGACTTCAAAAAATACTTTTTTCTCCCCCATTTCGAGGATATATATGTTTTATTTTCATGTCTGATAGGCTGACTGTGCTACCTCTTTACCATTTAAATGTTACCACTAAATGAGCCGATACCACTCCTACTCTATTCTAAATCCTTTTAGACTGCGCTTGCAGTATTTTCTTTGAAAATCACAAATGTGACATGCAAAATTGAACAAAGATGGCACTGACAGGTCCAGTGACATTCAGACATGCCTTTCACACCTTTTCCTCAATAGCTCTCTTAAAATAGATTTCTGAACAACAGAATCTTATGACTCAGAAGCAGCAGGAGGCTGAAGTCAGGAACTGCTGCTCCTAGTAAGGCATGGCACTAAACTGACTTCTGTTTTGCCTTGTAGATGATAGGTCTTGGGCTTTTAGGATATGAAGATTTGAGCTGGGAATCACGTGTTACTATTTCTCACTTGTTTCTTCCATTTGGTTTCAAATAAGCAGGAAGGATACATATTCCCCTTATGCTATGCTTCAGTGCTTATGGTAATATACCAATTTCTTAGAGCAAAATGAAAATAAACATAGACAGGTTTAATTCTTCAGATGGACAGATAAAGTTATCTCACATAGCTTCTGACACTGGCAAATAGGTAATACTGCTAGCTAATCTGCAGGTTACCTGCACAGCAAAATAAGAGTGGTCTCTAATACTAAAAAGCACAGAGGACTGAATGGACAATTGAAATAAATTACTTACATTTACTAAGGAAATTAAAGAAATTAAAATTGTGCTAAGAATACAGGTAATTTTATTATAGCATAATTATTATCTTGTTGTGGCATATCAGTTTACACTCACCCAGTTGTGCAATGAATTTTGAAACCACTGTGGAATAGCTTATTTCATCGGAAAATTTCTTTTTTTGAAATGGTAACCTGCAAAATGGAGTTTAAAAATATTACAACTATGCTTAAAACACTATAGAAGAATACTTTAATCAAGTCACCAGAATAGCTCAGTAGCTTTTCTTCTCCTCCTCTGCAGTTTTTGCAAATAAAGGGCAGTTTTCTCAGGACAAATACATTCTTTGCAATGCTGATTCTACACTGAAAGTTCCAGTTCCAAAATCTGGCAATTACTAGTACATGTTCGTAGATACTATTTTCATAATTCATATTTGATGCAATAAGAAATACTGAAAAAAAAAACCCCAAACTACACTCCAAAACCAAATGTCATTTAAATGTAGAAGATTAAATCCTGGAATCTATGCACTATGAGGCTATTGCAGAGATAAACTAAACATAGGTATGTGCAGAGGTAGAAGAAAAAGGCTCCTGTCCCTGGGCAACATCTCTTGAAATGGATAAAAATAAAACTAAGAAACTGACTTCAAACAGCCCAAAGACAAATTTATTTTTCAAAACAGGATATTAAGAAATACCCAAGAATATTTACAAAATACTTAGTTATGACATAAACATGTAAGTGTTAAAAATTCTCTAACAGTAAACATTACAATGTTATGTTAAGGTTTCTGCAGCTCACAGTGCAGAAGCAGCTTTCCGGTAGGTTTACCTCTGTAAACACAGCCAGAGAAAAAGAAAGGAGAAAGCAAATAATGTAATAAATGGAGGCGGGGGAAGAAACAGACATTGAAAAAGAAGTGGGAAGAAGACAGGTAAACAGAAGCAGTTATGAAAGAGTGGAAAATTTTACTACAGGAGTCCTACAGTCTGAAAAGAAATTTTAAGGAACAGCCCCTCCCTTCTAGTTAAAGCCTTCTCTTTGCCATATGAGGTAGTAGTGAAAGTGGTGGAATTTCCACAGTACAGAAATTAAAGCAAAACCCAAGGGTGCAGTTTTCCACAACACATTCATTACAGACAGCACAGTTATTGCTGAACTGCTTTAAGAAATGAGAAGTCTTACTCACAACTACATTTTATACACTCATTCTCAGTTTTGTCATGCTACTGCCAAACACGGAAGAAAATGAAACTTCATGATGTAGCTCCTCATTTTCCACTGTGTGGCAGCAAAAGGAAGCAGTACAACCGATGGTGCTCGGAGAACTAAAAGATTCAGCTGAGAAATTTCATCCTTATTAAGCCTAACAGCTGAGAGGAAGTTATGTAAAAATCTATTTGAATAGCTAGTTTACTATGCAACTCCTGTCTGTGATTTTTCTCTTCCTTATTCTGTCCAATTATAATTAAATACAGGAGTAACTGTAGTTACAAGCTTTCCATAAGTAACTATTAAATTACTGAGGAGGAAAAAACTACTGACAAGTGTGGATAACACCTAAATTCTGTTCTACAAATAAGGTACATCATGGCAATAAAGATGCCTGAAGGTTCATGTAGTATGTTTTTAAAGTAATTACAAATCCCAAATGCTCCAATTTTGGTTCTTATGCAGTCTGGCTTGTCATTTTGTAAAGCCTTTAATACCTTCAGGTATTAAACTGTCTTTGTGCCACCTCATGTTTTTAAACTGATTCAAAGAGTTTGTTTAAAACTGCAAAGCATACTTCAGCAGGATTTAGCTGCTGAAATCTTCAGAAACCAGCAGTCCCAGAACAATGTACTCAGTCACCCCCGGGAATCTTGCTTCCAAGCAAGCTGGGGCCAATTACAATATAGTTTTGAATGATGTAATAGGTGGTTCCACAGATACTGAACTGCTAAAATGGGTCCCTCCTTTATGACAACTGAAACTGGACTCAAGGAAAACAGTTCATAGAAAAGAAGGGTAATATAACAGATGCCTTGCATATACAGATGCTTTGTAAATGGTTGCTGTATGCATATCTCAGCTGCCTTAGAAAATGTATTAACATGTTAAGTACTTACCCACATAATTTAATAAGTTCACATAAAGGCTTGGCGAAAGCTTCTTGTTCATTCATTTTTTCTGCACACAGGTTAAGAATTTCCATTATTTGTGCTAAATCCTTAAGGGGCTTTTAATTTAAAGTAAAGGAAATCAGGTTGTTTGTACTGGTATGAATCAGAAGAAAAAGCTGAACACTATATTTGTCATACTTCAAAAACACAACCGAGAAAAAGCAAGGCCAATGCTTTCAAAGTTAGATGTGTAAAATAAAGCATATGAGAGAACTCTTAGGCTTTTCAAAGCAGCCTTACTTCTACAACTCTTGCAAAACTGATTTTGCTTTCTTATCAGCTGAACTCATTGGAAGTTCAGTACTGAATATTTAAAAATGCCGGATGAAAAGTTTCTACATCACAGTGTCAGATTTACCTATCTAAATTCTGAGACATCCTTGAGGTATTTAAATTCTTTCCTACTCTAGTCCCAAGTGACTAACCAAGGTTTGACAATCTGGACCCAAACACATACTGAGATTATCAAATTTAAGGTAGAGGTAGAAGCACAAGATCAAAACTGAACAGATCACTGAGACCAAGAACTTACTATCAATCCACTGACTCATGGAAACTGCCTGTAAGTACTTAGACACAACTCGATTGTGAAGTAATGTGATAGTTTAAATCTCTGTGGCAGTTAGCTGAATTGTATGAAATTAATTGCATTTTTCCACATGCCCATGCCCTCTCTCATACTTCTGATTACTGGAAGACATTCAATTTGTACTGTAAATACGAAAAAAGTTTCAGATAAAGTAGTCTGACTTTAATTTAAAAGGTCTCCTTCACTGGAAGTCATTGCTATTTTATCTGCTGCTTCTTAAATAAGTGACAATTATTATGCTTGTCTAGGTTGAACTGAAAGTACACTAATTACATTCTGAGCACTTTCAACCACTGTAAAGGTGAGATCCCTCTATTGAATTTTGTAGCAAATGAATCTAGCATCCAAGAATGTTGCTAACCTGCCAGCCTTGGCTATGGGTACACAAGAAGGCCAATGATGAGAATGTGTATGTTCTCCATGTGGAAGCACAGCACATGACAAAATGGTCTGCTGAAAAGTCAGAGTATTAACATACATAAAACACCACGAATTCAGAGTGCTACAATGCCAAAAAGGATACAAGCCCATTTTCAAAGCACTTGGCTACCTTCTTGAGACTTTTCAGCTGCTCTTTTTCCAAATCTTTCTTAAGTAAAAGAATGGAAAACAGGTTTTAATTGCAGTTTGCCTTAGCACATTAAATGATTATGTTTATCCCTTTTAAGTTTAAATGAAAGTGGAAACCAGATTAAAAAAAGCACAAGACACAAGGAAATTCTGAGTGTTTTGCAGCAGGATTAGCTCCTTGATCAAGCCTCATTTCTAAATACAGGGTCTACGATCTTGTAAATGCAGAAACTTTTGAAAACCCTACCTTTAGCTCAAATGTGTGGCTCTTTCTCTTAAATTCTTTGGGATTCTGTGAAAGACACCTAATAAAACCAAAGCTATGTCACACATGACACTGATGTGTAAAAATGCAGATCTAAGTGGCTTAGAGTAGAGCTCTGCCACCACTAGGAAACAGTCTGCAAATTCAAAGTTGAAAACAACTAAACAAGGATATGTCAGGGTGGGTCAGTGATACACAGCATTCATTCCAGCTCTTCTGAGCACCTCCACACTGGCAAGAGCAATGCACCTTGAGGCAGGCCAGAAAGTTGTTTCAGGAATGTACAAACCCAGAATCCTAAAGGCATTTTATCATATTTGCTCTAGTGAAGCAGTAAACATCATCCAGCACATTTTTCTTCAGTCTCTCAGTTTATACCATCAGCTCTGTATAAAGGGGGGATGAAGGGGAGACACAACTTCTCTGTGGACATTAACTTAAAATGTGGTATGTTTAATCAAGTTCTTGTTTTTAGAGTATAAATTATTAGGTTTTTAGATCAAAAGTAACTGATAGCTTAGTAAATTTGGTCTGCCAAATCTTCCTGTAGTCTGTGGAAGTCTGTGAGATGCTAATCTGTGCGCCTAGGTACTCGTATCTGTTTTTCAACATTGAGCTTTGTAGCAATCTCTCCTTCCTTTAAAATCATCTCCCTGGAGATATGTCTGCAGTTAACTTGGGCAATTACATAAATTCCTGACATACTTTCAGTCACTGTACTCTGCATGCATTTCTGTTTCTCAGCTGTAGGTTTCAGCGTTCTAAAACTCCCAGATAAGCTACGAATTTTGCCTGTTTGAGGCCCTACAGGCTTATATATGTATAGATATATAATCTTTATATATATAAAATCACTGATACTATTCTTCATTACAATGACCATCTTTAGAAGTGTTCAAATACCAGAGCATTCAGCTTCAGTCTCTACGGCTGCAGTCACATCTGACTGGAGTCAGTCACATCTGGCTACGGTGCCATCTGCTTTATTTAGGGTGGGTACTAAAGTAATGTATGAAACATTTTTCTAAGCCCCATTACTACCTGTGTAACTGAAATAATGAAGTATTAAGCTTACTTACTGAGTTTGAATCTTCGAGCAGTTTAATGACGCGATTCAAATCCACTGATCTTAGCTGTGTATCCTGGAAAAGTCACACTTTTTACCTTTTTTTTTTTTAATAGGCTGTGATTTAAAAGTGCTTAAACCTTAAAATGTAAGAGTGCGGCTCTGAACCAACATGAATCTACCCACGGAAGGCTAAATCCAGGCTGCGTGTGGAGCACAACCCGCGGCTTGTTCTCAGCCCGACGTAGCGGCCAAACCAAACCAAGCCAGGCCAGGCCAGGCCATACCAGCGCCTCCCGGCCCGCGGTGACAGCCGCTGGCGGGGCTGAGGGTGACTCCCGGCCGCGGGGGAGCTCACCTGGATGGCGCCGAGCTCCGCGCCGGCGTCCAAGGCGTTCCTGCGCCGCTCCCCGCCGCCACGAGAGGGGCCAAGGGCCGGCGACAGCGCCGGGGAGCGGGCAGGGGAGCGGGCAGGGGAGCGGGAGGGCGCCCGTGAGGAGGGGGGCTCGGTCACGGCTAGGGCGGCCATGGCGCCGACCTCGCGCTGCCACCCGACCGCCCGCCGCGGCGGCAGCAGCGGGGCGGCCCCACGCCGTTGCCATGGGAGCGGGGCGGTGCTACCTCCCTGCACAGGAGCCCGGGCCCGTTGCGGCCTTGCGTGTGCCCGGAGCCGGGGGGCTGCCGGGCTGCGGGCACCGTGTGACACGCTGGAAGCCGCGAGCCTCCCGCTTCCCCCCGGCCTGCAGGCCCCAGTCCTGCCCTTTCTGCCCTCATCCCAGTGCTCCATCTGTATGCCTCGGCAGGACATCCGTCTGTTTTACACCCGCCTCCGCGCTACCAGCAATGCCATTTTGTGGCCTGTTACAAAGTGCTTGCTCAGGGAGAAAATTATTTCCCAGTCCTGTGCAGAGCAGAGGTTGGGCTTTTCCCGCTTACTGAGGAGCTGTAAGAGACAGGCTGGTTGATCCTTAACTTCTGATCATGAATAAATGCACAATGAGAGACCACCATAACCAACGCTGGTGCAGATGGGATAGCGCTGTCTCAGGTGACCTGTGAGGAGCAAGGGGAGAGGAATCTTTTCTCTGCATAGACCAATACAAAACAGATGACTGATGCCTGGAAAGTAATAAAGGCAGGGACAGAAGCATCAGGGGATTTGGATGTATTTTACTTGCTCACAGTTTTCATCCCTAGGTTTGCTACTGCATCTCTCAGCTGAAAGCACAGGCGCTCTTGTGAGGGTACGTGTACACCTGATGGTCACATTCTGAAATACCATCTCCAGGGAGCGTGGCTGAGCCCATCAGCACCAAACTGGCTGGGACCACCAGGCCCTGTGCTGGGTTAATGGTCAAAGGAGAGCTGGTTATCCAGAAGTGGCTGCAGCAAAAGGTGACACCTCATCATGTGCTTACTTCAGCTACGCCTCGGACAAGTTACACATATGCAGCTTCGGATATTCACAAATCCCAAGTCTCTGACTGATATCAACCCCAGTTTTCATTAACAAATAATTAACTCCTGTGATTCCCAAAAATCATTTAAATATGCAAATAAATTTATTAAATCCTTAAGATAGCTGTTTGAATCTCCAGATAGCTTTTATGGGAAAAGAAGTAACTGGCAACAGAAACAAGAAAGAAACCTTTATGGCTTCAACTATAACCAACACAGTTTTTATTTTCATTCCTCCCAGCTTGAATGCTACACCCCCCCCCACACACACACACTTCATATATGCCTTCTTCAGAAATCAGATGTGTACCGTGTTTAGTACTCACATACGCTATACAGTTCTTCCATCACAGGGAAGATATACAAGAGCACAAGTACCCACCCATGCTCTACATTTTGTACAAGTTCGTCCTGTATACAGCTCCAGAATGGCAGCAAAAATATAGCCTAGCATAGAATGGGACTGTAATTTGGAAAATGCAGTGACCACTTTGACAGCCGTAACACACTGAGTTGCACAGGTAGGAGCACAGGTCACACAGTGGCAGGGCATGTAGGACAGACATTACAGTGCATTCACCTAACATGCCAACGCTGCTGCTAGTCTGGTGTTTTATGCTTTTCATTCATCCAAGTAGACACATCTCTCGATTCCACTAAGCATTTTACTAGACCTTCCACATTCTACTTAAACATTTGTTTCTGTGAACATTCTCAGTGGCTGTCTTGTATCTGGGCCTACACTGAATGGAACAAGCTTTTCTATTAGGCTTTCGATATGAATTGTAATGACAGTGCTTACGGGTTTGCAAGCATCACTGAACAAACTGGATTGTGGTCTTTTTTGCTTTGTGCCCAGATACTTACTGAAGTTGCATATATTAAAAAAAAAAATCCAAATGCTAAAATTTTCTTTTATTGTGGTTTAAGTGGTTTTAAGTGCTGTTGCTTGTGGTTTTAATGACGAATGTATAGAGAACATAGCTAAATTGGGCAATTTAGTCTGTAAATTATAAGCTTAGGTCACATGCCATCTGTTGGCTGACCGTTCCAAAGATCATATTGCAAAGCTCCATTTGCTCACTGTGCACCTTCTTCATATAGGAAGCTTTTAAAACTGGGATGAAAGCTATACTGTGCAAATTTGACTATAGGGATTCTGCTGCCCTTGGCAAATGGCAAATATCCAATCCCAAAAACCTGCAATCTACTGTGAAAATATTTACTTAACAGTTTTCTACCCCAAACAGGCAAATATTGTATTTTTATTGCGTCTACCTCTTCTGTTGGCAACAAATAACATTCAGGACATCAAGACCATAGTATCTTACTTCTGAGAGTATTAATTCACAAATATTAAATGCTAAGTCCCAGAAATAGTAGGAAAGCATCTAAAAAATAGACAATGTAGAGTGAATTTCTGTTTTGGCTGAGGACTAACTCTTTTGGTGTGAAGAGACATTTAGCAAACTCTATTCCTGAGATAAGGATAAAATTTCATAAAACTACAGGACTGTGTGTGTAGGACACAGCTGCACATTAAAAGGTTTCATATCTAAGTCTGCCATTAATCTGTTGACTTTGTTGAGTGAATTATTTCCTCTAGTGTCTTACAAGTTAGGCTGTGAGCTTTTGAAGGACTATTATTCAGTAGAGGATATATCTTCCACGTGCTACAGTGGGGGATCTCCAGCCCTAGTAAAGTGATGTCCTTTCCTTGGCTGTATGAACCTGTAACTTTCCAAAGTCATCTACAGTGTTTAACAATATGACACTGAGCTCTTTATAGTACAGAAATCAGAGTCTTTCTAAGAATCCACCTCTTGACTCCTTGTCTTCTTTTTCATTCTCATCTCTTTTTCTGGTCAGTAGGAAGGGGAAGAAGAAGGGGGGGTGGGGTGGTGGGAGGGGCATGGACACAGCAGAATGCAGAACTATCCTGCCAGACCTCTTGTGTTTGATATCCACAGAAAAAAAAGACCAGTGAAGTGGCTGCAGTAGACTGAACCTCAAACCTGTAAAGGTAACAGTTTTTCCAACATCTGGATTTACCTGCC